>CBVK0103850503.1:0-13165 GCA_900067695.1 Picea abies
TTTTCTCTTGTTGTCCATCTCTTTGTTTCTTTGGAGCTCTGTAGTCTTTCTTCAGATGTCCTTTCTTCCCACAATTCCAAAACTTTATCTTTCCCAGTATGGTTTTGGATCTACCCTTCCTAGAATTCCCACGATTCCCCAAGCCCTTTCCTCTATCCTTTTTTCTTCCCCTGTTCTCCACAACCAATGCATTACTTGATGTCTCACCTTTTCTTTTCCGTCGCATTTCCTCTCTAAGGATAACACCAAAAAAATCATCAAATTTTAAAGTGATTGAACTAGAGATGGAGTTACTTACAGCCATGACCAAGCCATTCCAGCTTTCTGGTAATGCACACAGGATTAGAAGAGCCCTGACCTCATCATCAAAGTCCACATTTACAAAAATTAGCTGATTAGTAACCGTATTGAATTCATTTAAATGATCTGCAACCGACCCACCTTCTGGCATATTCATATTAAATAATTGCTTCATTAGAAATACCTTATTGGACGCTGAGGGTTTTTCATACTGTTTAGCCAATGAGTCCATCAACTCCGTCGTTGTATTTTCTTTTGAAATATTGAAATCCACCAAAGCTGCCAGACTCATCTGTATCTTCCTAGTGCCTTTCTGTCAAAAACCTCCCATTCTTGGTCCTTCATGGCCATCAAATTCTTTGTTGTTCCTCCCAATGGTAGGAAATATCCTTCTGATATAAATAATCTTCCATTTGGATCTTCCATAACTGGTAGTTTTGACCCTTAAATTTATCAACCCTAAACTTTCCATCTTCCACCATTGCTCCCACTCGAACTAAGAACCCTCTTTTCCTACAAGTTACCTTTCACTCTGATACCACTTGTTAGAGAAAAAAGACCGCAGAGCAATAAAATAAAATAAAATTGGAAATAAAACACATAAGATACATACTCCAATAGAGACACATGTATACGTGGTTCACTTAGTGTGGGCTACGTCCACCAGATAAATTTCCAGGTCCTTCCTTATTATTATCCATCAAAATGAAGGGATACAACCTACAACACACCCACCATAACTTCATCTTCTTTCTTTCACAGTCTCATACAATATTCGTGATAATACACAACCGCAATACAATTCCCTCATAAAAGAGGGTTTCCTTCTAGGGAAAAAATCCCTAAAATAACTTCTACCGTCATATATGCGACCTTATAATGAACGGTTCAGATTGATTATGAAATTACAATATTTTACATGGTAATTTTTCCCAATATTTCACTTCAGGGGCACTTCCCTCGAATCCCCCGCTAGGGGGGGCTACAAAAATTGTCGCCTCCCCCCTAGACCCCCCTGGAAATAGTTGTGGGGGAGGAAGCTCCACAACTAACATCATGGCCCACTTTAAATTGTTTGGTACCCTCATCACTAACTATAGAAAGATTTTTTATACTTCCCTACTAAGATTCTGAATGTACCTCACTAGTTAACACTACATCTTGAATTTTCAAAATAGAGTGTGGAGAAAATGACATAGGAGTAGAATTAATGACCAACACATGCTCACTTGATTTCTTCGGTTGTAACTCTTCTAGTAGAGAATCAATCTTCTCAATAAAATCTTCTTGTGGAACCTCTTTTGAAGCTGTCTAAAAAGTATCAACAAATTGTGAAGTATCTCCTTGAATATTTGTTATTTTCACCTTAGTTTCATATAACATCTCTAACATTTTCCTTTTACTTTGATTCTCTTGTTTTGCTAGGGATTCTTCATTTAAATTCGTCGTGGTGACACTTGCTAGCTTTAAATTCTTCTATTAAATTCGTTGTGGTGACACTTGCTAGCTTTGTTGTGGACTCTTCTATTAAATTGTAATTGAACCAAGCATCATTGTGATATTTTCATTTTACATAGGCCCTTCTTTCACTTCCACACCTGCTACCTGCATTTTAATAAGAGATTGCACCTCTTCCCAGGTGTCTTTGTTAGCTATCCTTTCAATCTCATGATTAGAATGATGAATATAGGGTGTAGAATTTAGAGTTGTACATTGTTTTGAAACCAAATGATAGGGGTCATATTTCAAAATATTTCCCTTTTTCAAGTGTAAATAAGAAATCATTTTAGAAATAACATCATTATCTGACTTATGTTTTACGAAAAGAGAAAAAACCTGAAAAGTAAATATAAAGGAAGAATTTTGGCTTTTTGAAATAACATGTAAATGATCTACTACAAACCTTTTTCTGAAATATTCTAAGGAAAAAATATGAGGTCATATATTTATTGGAAAAAGGTAGGACTTGATTTCACAATCATATACTTGAATAATTATGTAGTCTTGAATAATTATGTAGTCTTGATATAAATACTAATCTCGAGCCTTAATTTATGGAATTAGTTGGAGGACTTTATGAAACTTCACACATCTAGGATGAGCTTTTTCCAAAGATAAGAGTATAATCCTAAAACAAAAATTGGTTGGAAAACTACATATAATCCCCATCTGATGTGGCATATGATAAAACTGGGGTCCATTTAACAACTGAAAATGTATTTCCCTAACATGTTTCTTCCTAAGGTTAATATGCTTCTTCCTAAGGTTAATATGCGGGAAAAAATCATATTAGAAACAAGTGCATTAAATAAGATTGGTATTGAAATGTCTTAAAATCATGAAATGTGCATAATTGTTCATGAATGGCCATCGCTAGAAATTTTGGAAAACAAAGAATATGTCACAGGGAAAAATTGGGAAACGATCTTTCAAAAGCAATTTTATGGGCTTGAAAACATCTATTATAATGTTTGCATTTAGGCATAACCAGGTGTGTCGACTTATAGTGAATTTTCGGACGAAGACGATAACGTTAAAACATGAGTTATTCGCAACCCAATTTTTTTTCTAATCGTGAGATCATAAGTGTGCACACCGTTAGATCCTTTAGGTTGCAAGAAAATCATTATAATACAAGCTTCTCTAAGGATGAAACAATTATCAACCGTCAGATGTTTTCTTACTTATCCATTGGATATTTCAATTATATAGAATGGACTTATCTTCCAATTAACTCATACACCCAAATAAACATGAACTGTCTGATCTAATCCCTCTCAACCGTCTAATTTTTCACTCATCTCCAACATTGTTAACATCCACATAAGTTTAGTTCCAAAGCAAGTTATGATCGTTGGATCAAATGCTTATGAATAGTTTGATATTTTTGGGTGCATTTAAACCTCTAAAAACTGGACAATTTCCACTCCGAAGTGAAAATGGGTTGTTAGATATTTGAATCATGGTTTGTTTGATTACTCAAACATAAGTTTCTTCGTTAACCATCGATATAATTCATGCCCAAAATGTGATGTGTACACTTGGATCTATTTGCAAAAAATACACTAGGAAGATAATATAATATTTTTAACCTTCAACCTAATCAAAACAATGAATGAACTCAACACCTTATTATAATATGATATTTACATGAAATCTTCCTTAAAATTTTTTATTTTTTATTTTTTGAAAATAAATAAAACTAACAAATAAAAATTTAGGAGAAACCATGAAACCTAAAATGAGCTACAACACTGGGAAGGAACTCATGCAGTAGTGTTTTATTGCAATTATATTTTTTTTTATTGTGAATTCAATATTAACTTGAAACCATGATGAGTTGAATTTATTATTGGTCTTGAATACTTAGTTTTAATGTGTGTAGGTTAAAAAAAATGAAACACATCATTACAAATATAATTGAAGATTTATAGGTGAAGGCACACCACAACTGTAAGTTAATTTGGTAGAATTGATCTGGAGAGTGTAATTTCTTAGTGTTTCAACCTTGAAATAAACCGAATTGGTATACAATTAATAGGAGCAAATTCTTGATTGAATGTAACATCAATTGTGTGATTTAAAAAATATTTTGTATGGTATTAAAACCTACAATCACAATGACTATTGCAATATTATTTTTTTGATATATTCCTATATGAGATTATGCATGGACAAGATTTTTTCATTAATTTTCTACCTTACCTTTTTGTTTATAACTTATCATATGGATTTCTATTCATCCTAAGTGGGTTAAAAAAAATTAGGGAGTGATACCCAAATCCTTCTCAAATGAGAACTACATATGCAATATGTGAAGATGATAAAAAAATTCTGGTATGTTTTCAGTTAGTTTCTATATTTAATAACTATAGTTGAAATATCAAATTGAATCCTAGACTCCAATAGAGATCGATTCAAATTGATAATTGATCGACAATATTCCAAAATTATTATGATATGCAATTCAAGTGGATTTAACTCATTCACGGAATAGAGCTCTAATCAAATTGATAATTGACCGACAATATTCCAAAATTATTATGATATGCAATTCAAGTGGATTTAACTCATCCACGGAATTGAATATGGTGTAATCCAATACTTAGTTAAACTATTAGTATTAACGCGAACATATTGATCTCTTAAAAGTGCATTAAGCATACATCACATACAACTATTTAATTAATTATAATTCCATGATAATAAATAAAAGTTTGATGTATTATATGCATATAAGGAATCTACAAGAAACAATAATTAATGCATCGTTGTGATTGTTAGGCAGCGGAAACAAAACAGAGCATAAAAAACCAGAGCATCAATAAGCAAGGTTAAACTGAGAACAAAAATCACACAATTGACACAGTGACTTATGTGGAAACCCAATACGGGAAAAAATCACGGGGCAGTGGTATTCAATATTCTTATTATTCAAGGGAGAATTACAATAGCCAGCACATGTATATAACCATCCCCTCCTTACATACACATTGCACTGCACAGTATTGTGTCTTTCTCACACACTCTACACACATTGCACTCTCACCTCTATGGGTATGCTCTTATATATAACATCTCTCAAACAATTAGACTAACTGATTATAATTAGATCCACGAGTTACACAATCTATACACAAAATGGTGCATGCATGCACATTCCTAATATAGCTGCATACATGTGCATGTGACTGCATGGGAAATTCATTGGCATGTTTCCAACAATCTCCACCTTGACAACAATTTACCTGATATATCATGCCCAAATTTATCCATCACCTTTCCTGCAAGCCAAGAGAATCCAAACACCATCACAACTCCACAACTTCTCTAACAGTATTGTTACATGAACATGTATGCACAATTTGCTCCAGTATGGACCATTTTGCCTCCATTAGTAACTTGTCTAATAAACCGATGCACTCATCCCATTTTTATACGTTGGATTGTTAGTCAAATTCACAACACTTTGACCACCACGGAACACCACATCCTGTACCTATCCAAACTTACCCAATAGATCCTTTCATTCTTGCAAGACGTAACCTGAGGTAGGTCTCCTATTGTCCAAATCTCATGAATCATAACCACAAAATAAATAACTGCAACCATTGTAGATGATACTTATGCTTCTATGTTTGAAGCACCCATTTCTATGTTCTTCACCTAGTTTTTCCATGTGTCCACTGACAACACCAATTGCATGTGAAATGTTGACCATTTCCCATTGCAATCATCAAACTTCCTACTAGCACATAATACTTGAGACATATAACATTTTTCTTCTTCATCAGTTAGGACATAAACCTGAAGAGAACTTACAATGGAAAGCCAAAGGGATTTTACCGGTTTCACATTATTCACACCGAATTTCTTGAGTATCTTCACCACATACTTCTATTGTGATAACAAATCTTACCATATTTATTGTCTCTGTGTATTTCCATGCCCAAGATCGATTTTCCTGATCCCAGATCCTTCAAAACAACGTCCAACCAACTGAGCCAACCTGTTGACCTCAACCATGCTTGTTCTAAGGGAAATTCATTGGCATGTTTCCAACAATCTCCACCTTGACAATAATTTACATGATATATCATGCCTAAATTTATTCATCACCTTTCCTACAAACCAAGAGAAGCCAAACACCATCATGACTCCACAACTTCTCTAACAGTACTATTCTGTGAACATGTTTGCACGATTCATTCCTATATGGACCATTCTTCCTCCATTAGTAACCTGTCTTATAAATTGATACACTTGTCCATTTTGATACCCTGGATTGTTAGTCAAATGCACAACACTTTGACCACCATAGAACACCTCATCCCGTACTTGTCCAAACTTACCCTTGAATATATCTTTGTATTCTTGCAAGACATAATCTAAGGCGGGTCTCCTCTTGTCCAAATCTCATGAATCATAACTACAGACTAAATCACTACAACCACTGTAGGTGATACTTGTGCTTCTATGTTTGGAGCACCAATTTCCATGCTCTTCACATGGTTTTGTCACGTGTCTACTGAAAACACAAACTTCATGTGAAATGCTAACCATTTCCCATCGCAATCATCAAACTTACTACTATCATATAATACTTGAGACATATAACCCTTTTCTTCTTCATCAGTTAGGACATAAACCTAAAGAGAACTTACAATGGAAAGACAAAGGGATTTTACCAGTTTCACATTATTCACACTGAATTTCCTGAGTATCTTCACCACATACTTCTTTTGTGATAACCAAGCTTACCATATTTCTTGTCTCTATGTATTTCCATGCCCAATATTTATTTTGCTTCTCCTAGATCCTTCATAACAAACGTCTTAGCCAACTTAGCTAACTTGTTGATATCAAACATACTTGTGCTTGCTACAAGCATAAAATTTAACGCCAAGATAATAAATATACCATAAACACAATGGTTATACTCACTTCTTGTAAAATCAGGCTTACAATGGTTATACTCACTTCAGGCCATATAATGATTCTCGAGTTTGCAAACAAATATTTTTTTGTGATTCTGAACTAACCGTTATGGTTGTTCCAAATACATCCCCTCATCCAAAAATCTCCATGTAAAACAGTTTTAACTTCTAGTTGTACTAACACAACTAGTGCTAACACAACATGAATAGAAACAAACTTTTAACAACTGGTGAGAGAATTTCATGGAAATCAATACCTTCCAAATACCCTTCTGCTACCAGTCATGCTTTGGACCTTTCATCTTTTACTATCTCTAATTTTATTAAAGGAGATTCATCAAACACTGCATCTCTGTCCATGATGATTATGTGGGTAGTAGGATCCCATAGTCTGCACCCCTTAACATCATCACCATATCAAAGATATACATATTCCATCTAGGTCTTACATAAACTGTTGATAAAAACATAAGCATCACAACCAAATAATTTCACATTTGAGTAATCACCAGATGACATGTTCATACCTCTTCCAGAATCTTCCAGTCTTTTGCAACCGATGGTGATCAAGTTACTAGATAGCATAATCGCTTATGTCCACAACTATTGTTGCAACTTGGCATTATTGAACGTGCATATTCGACCCCAACATCCTTGCAATATTTTCCAAGTTCCATGGATATATAACTACCTTCATCATATATTATCAAGCACTTGATTGATCTGCTTACACATCAACCTTTCTACAAACCCACCCTTCTAAATTGGACGCACTGCTCCACCTAGAACTCTGCATTCGAACAACCTTCACCAAATCCGACCAAGCTGGCCAAGTAAGCCTTCACCGCTTACCTCCAGGCCCCTTTACAATGGATTTCACCAAGTCTTTTATAGGTTTCATTACATGCAATTCATGGACACAATACCACGGGATACCCAAAACACATGGACCCAAAAAACCACCTACTTTGACCTAAAAACAAGTTTAACTCATTAACTCCTTCACTGAGTTAAGGCTAACCCAACATACATGCTCCCCGACATATTTAATCTACTTAAATCTATGTTTATACTTTTCATATGTGACCTGATAAACCAGGGGTATGCATGCTTATCCAGGTCTTACAGACATATGCCCATTTACATGCAATCAATTATTTTTACAACTCCAAAGTAAATACATTTTATTTTTATTTTTATTTTTTTATTTCACAGTGACTCAACCATCACTACCCTGCACCTTCTATGTGAACACAGGTGGTGAGACACAACAGACAGACAAAACTTCATAAACCATATTTGTCGTTGAATTTTCTTATTTTGTGGAGTCCTTCTTGGATGTTTGTTTTCTTTTCCAACAATCCTTCTTGAGATGCCCAGATTTTCCATGGAACCGACATTTTCCCTTACCCTCACTGTCTTTTGGCTTAGACCTTGTTGTACCTTTCTGATCTTTCCCTCCTTCTGTAGATCGACCTCTGACCACCATTGCTTCTGTTCTTGAGGTTTCCTTACTGGATCTTCTCCTCATTTCCTCAAACAACAGAGATCCCACAATAGTGTCATAATCAATGGCATATGTTGTGTTGAACCACATAGATGTGACCAGATGATCCCAGGACTCAGGCAACGAACACAGTAGCGTAACCACCTTGTCCTCATCTTCGTATGTTACATCCATACTAGATAATTGACAAATCAAAGTATTGAAAACATTCAAGTGATAGTATTGAAAACATTCAAGTGATTAGCAATTTTCGTACCTTCTTTCATCCACAAGTTGTACAACTGCCTCTTCAAGAAGATTATGTTTGTCAGGGACTTTGTCATATACAAAATCTTCAATCTATTCCACAAACCTGTTGTTGTCTCCTCTTCAGTGATGTTAAACAACACTTCATTTGCCAAACACAATTGAATGGTACTGAGAGCTCTTGCATTCATATCTTCCTAGTCCTCATATGTCATGCTTGTCGGTTTATTTATCTTTCCAACCAACGCCTTTTGCAATCCTTGTTGCACAAGCAGATCCTGCATCTTGAGCTTCCATAGCGCAAATTTGTTCTTACTATTGAATTTCTCCACCTCAAACTTAAAACTCTACATTTTCACCATTAACACAAAAAAACATCCAAACCGAACTTATAATACTAAACCTTTATATGAAGAAACCAATCTTAAATTCAAAATTGAACCCAAAAATAAAAATATTAATTTAAAAGATTTAACCTCAAAATTCCTTTTAAAAAATACATCCCACTCTTCATATAAAGTCAATTCTCTATAAAATATTAGTACAACACATCCGCCATTATAAATCTTTAGTATATATACCTTAAGACCTTCTTACCATAAAACAAAACTTCCACCTTAACCGTATCTTATGCATTCCACCTATTTATCCATAAAGGTGATCCTTTTAAAAAAAAGTGTTATATATTACCTTAAAAAGAACCGTCCACCATTCATACCTTTTGAGTTCTCTGCAAATATTTAGTTATGTGCATATACTCGTGTACCAATATTATCGCACAAGGTGTATTCAGCGATGAGAACTGGTTATCGCTCCCCTTGCATGCGATGATCTCCGAGTATTCACGCCTTTTCTGCCCATATTGTTTCTTTTACGCTCACATTTTTGTCTCACCAGAACAACGTCCCAAAACAGAGCGTGCTTTCACTCTCATTTACAAAAATCGCCCTGCAAGTCACTCATGTAATGGATTCCTCTCCTGGAACTCTAATATCATTTGTTAGGTAGCGGAAGCAAAACAGAGCATAAAATTAAGAACAATAATCACACAATTGATACAGTGATTTATGTGGAAACTCAATGCGGGAAAAAACTATGGGGCAATGATATTCAGCATTCTTATTATTCAAGGGAGAATTACAATAGCCAGCACATGCATACAACCATCCTCTCCTCACAGACACATTGCACTCCAAAGTATTGTGTCTTGCTCACACACTCTACACACATTGCACTCTCAACTCTATGGGTATGCTCGTATATATAACATCTCTCAAACAGTTAGACTAACTGATTATAATTAGATCCACCAGTTACACAATATGTTCAGAGAAAAATATATGCATGCACATTCCTAATATAGTTGCATGCATGTGCATATTGGTAAATTCGTTGACATGTTTCGAACATTGGACAAACATTGTTGGCCATTTTTCAAACAGATGAAACCAAAACTCATTTGAAGGGCATGAGAACTTCCAATTTTCTATGAATGCACAAAGCGATTTATAAGAGAAATGAATTTAACAACAGCTTATTGATGTTAATGGAGTTTACAATCTTAGATACAAATGGAGAAACAAGTCACAAAAACACAAATCATGGACATGATGAGATAAGAGCAAGGACTTAATTTTGACTTGAATCGTATGCTATGTAGATTTTGTGATGTTGACACATGTAAGAATCCTAAGTTGCAAGAAACCCCTAACCCCAACGTTTCGGTAGTGGAAAAACCTCGGAAATACTTGGAAGTGTTTATGAGTTGTTACCTGTCATTTCCTTATTTGGAAAAGTGTCTAGGTTGTTTCTAATGAAAAAAACAATGCATAAGAAATCCTAGATTATCCATCGTGCAGGAACTACTAATTATTATAACCCTATATTTATTGTCTTCAGTTATGGAGACATAAATGAATTTTTCCACGAATGCCTTGTACCAATCTACTCCTGCAACTTAAAAGCAAAAAAAACTTAAAAGCAAAAAGATATTGTTGATAAAAATAAAAAATAATAAGAAGGAAAAAATTGCAGTTTTTTTTTAATGAAAGAAACAATGTATAAGAAAACCTAGATTACCCAAGTCACAGTAACTCCTAATGATTATAACCATGTGTTTATTGTTTTAGTTAAGAGCAACTTAGTTTAATGTGTCTTTAGGGAAAAGTGTGTTTCTTTAGTATGCATTTATAGTTATGTAATTTGATGGTCGAGACATTTTCTACATATAAAGTGATATGACGGTTCATATTCTCTTCAATACTCATAGCTATATTGATCTATGGCTTAACACTCCATTGGTCCATGATCTCTATTTAAAGAGCATGGAGGGTCATTTGCTAAAGATCGATTGTGAGTAACTCTTATGTACAATATTTTTCTTTTGCATTAATATATTGCCTCAAGTGGTCATGTTGGCTAGAGTTGTGGACTACTTCCCTCTTATACGGTTTTAACCACATAAAACATTGGTGTATTGATATTTTATCTGATTGTGTAGGCAGTGGCTTAACGTATTCATTCCATGTGGAAATACCCCATTTTTTCGAACATGGTATCAAAGCCCTTATGAACACATGCTCTCTTTGTTGTTCGATATCCTGAACCTATGTCACCGCATGCATCAAAAGATTTTTGAGTTCTACTATTTATACGCATTTATGAGCTAAGCAAGTTGTTCCATTACTTACATCTAGAGTGTTGCTCTCAATTGAAAACACTTTTCGTTTCACCTGAAAAGATTTCCACTTGCCCATCATATGACATTTTTTGTTAGATTTGATAGCAAAAACAAAGGTTTTTGAGGTAAGGACACACTTTGAGGCAAAGAGTAAAAAAAACACTCTCCTTCGTAAAAGTGATTCTTACTTATTTTATAAAAGTGGATCACTTCATAAATAACTTATTTGAAAAATGAGCTTATAGGCAAAGTTAGAAAAGAAAGGGATTTTTTTTATTCGGCAACATCATTATGCATTCATCACCACATGAGTCACCTCTACCTACCACATAGTATTTTGGTTACCTTTTATGCCTTTCTTAAAAATGAGATTTGAGCCACCAGCTTGAAAACCAATAATTTATTTAAATCTCAATGATTTCTCTTGCATTGAAGATTATCTATCTAAGTTCAAAACACTTGAGTTTTACTTAAACACTATAAATAGAAATGAAGATTGAACGTTGTATATGTATTATTCTTGCTAAGCTTGATAGTGCATATTTTGTTTTTGCACAGAGAGTAGTGAGGTGCTCTACAGTCCAGTATGGGAGATATGTTGAGGCATTATGTGATCTGCTTAATTAATAAATAAAATAAAGTTTTCTTAATTAATAAAAATAAAGTGGACTTAATTAAAAAAAAAAAACAATAATAATAAATAAAGTCAGCGTAATTGAAAAAAACAACAATAATAAAAAAAAAATTAAAAATGAAACAATTAAAAAAAAATTACACATTAAGAAATTGGATCCCTCTCAGTGGTTGATATATCCGAGTTTATTGTATCTACTTTTCACTCCACCGGAGAAACTCTAGGGGTTGCTTACACATCACCCTCTCTTGAATCTTTTTGTGATTCACTCAAAGATGCAAGAGCTTATCTTTCTCTCTAATCAAATAATCACAATGCCATAGTGGTCCAACAGAAGGATAAATCCAAGCA
Source organism: Picea abies (assembly GCA_900067695.1). NCBI lineage: Eukaryota > Viridiplantae > Streptophyta > Pinopsida > Pinales > Pinaceae > Picea > Picea abies. The sequence goes on from CBVK0103850503.1 coordinate 12,156, forward strand.
TCCAAAGAAGCAACAATAAGAAAAACATGGGTCCCAACCCCTCTCAACCAGCGTCTACCCCCAATGGTGACAAAGGACCAAAATCAAAAAGTATGAAGACTAAGATACATTGCAATTTTTGTGGGAGAAATGGTCATCTAGAATATAAATGTTTTAAAAAGATGGAGGCCTTAGAAGCAGCAATGAAGAAGCATAACATCGATCTTGATTCTTCTTCAAATTCTTCTTCTTCTAACTCTTATTCTCATGGACATGCACTTTATGCTTCTAATTTTTTCTTCAATGCAACATCTACTTCTTCTTCTAATGAGTAGCTTATTGATTCTGGAACATCTTATCATATGGCTAAGGATAAAACCATTTTTTATCATTTTGGTGGATGTAACACCAAACAAATATTTGTTGGTGACAATAGATCTCTTACTATTGCAGTGTCTAGAACAGTTCAACTAAATGATGGTCATTGCAATGATGTATTATGAGTTCCAAATATCTTGTACAACATTTTATCAATATATCAAATCACTCATTCAAGTGAAGGTAAAACAACAGAGTTTTCACCTCACCAAGTTGTAATTTTAAAAGATCCTAAGCATGTCCTAGCAACTAGAATCGTCAGTGATATTACCAGGTTGTACAAATTTGACAACTTTGGGTCATCATATTTTCTATCAGTTTTTATTGATCATAGTGACAGCGTGAGCAAACTTTGGCATGAACGATTTGGTCATCTAAACTATGTTCACTGCAACAACTATGTAATCAAAATATGGTGACTGGTCTTCCTCTCATTTTTCGCGGAGATGGTGTTGGTACTTGTTACCCCCCCATGCCTAAGGGTAAATAGAGCAGATCATGTATCGTGGCCCACAATTGAGACAATGTTCCCGACCATGATGATGATCAGCATGTCCCAGATGGCAACCCAGCAGCCCCCCTCATTTACCTTTACAGCTACATGTCAACCAAGGTTCATCACATCCAAGCAACCTAGTGTATGGGAGAGGGTA
>CBVK0103850529.1:0-13688 GCA_900067695.1 Picea abies
AAAATAAAACCAACTATATCAAATGAGTGCACAGTAGGAGAGGGTATGCATATATATCCATCAGGGCTATGGATGCTCACTGACAGCAAAGAAAGGTATTTGACATTGGGGCGACTCCATCGGGGCTATGAACGCTCACTGGCAGTGGAGAAACACCGTAGTAAATGAATAAGGGTTACTAAAGGGCCTAGTGTCAATGAACGATTTACTAGACTCTTTTCAAATTGGGCGTGAGTCAGGGTTACAGGAAACGAAGGTTGAATAAAGGTTGGAAACCCCACATGCAGGCCTAGATGTATCAACCGGGGAATTTCAAATGCAAGGGTGAAAGGGGATCTGATTAAAAACCAGTTAAGTTCTTCACCAACTTTTGCATCAGTCAAGCCCGAGGGAGGAGAAAAGATTCTTCTTTCACCCAGTAAGTATTCGAATCTCAGAAAACCTTCAAAACACATTTAATTATTTACCTCAAGTTAGGCTATTAATAATTTCCCTTTCCTAAAATTGAGTTTGTATTTTCTTAAGATAATCAAAACAACTTTAATTGGAATATCAGATTTTGGTCGATTTCGTTCGCATCAAGACTAAGTAATTCTAACCATTTATTTAAAGAATCCCTCGTCGGTTTAGAATGTAAATATTATCGGAAAGAGAACTAGATACCAGAGTATGTTTATATGTGTATGAAATCCTTACATTTATTGTAGATATTGCTTCACTACCAACGAACCTGTTTAGTACCTCAGTGAATTTATATACATCTCCCATTGAATTTTCTTTCACCACTTCAATTAGCATTTTTTCATNACATCTCCCATTGAATTTTCTTTCACCACTTCAATTAGCATTTTTTCATTTTATTGAGATGAGGGCAATCATTACATGGATTTCCTTTCATCATCTCTTTTGGACAAAATGGGGGAAATCATTTTACGAATTTCCTTTCACCATCTGTCTTGGACTAGATAGGGGAAATAATTTTATGTGTATCATACAAGGGATGATATCTTCTTAATATTTGACAATAGAGGTTTGTCAACAATTTTTTATTGTACTATGAACTAAATCTCTCCCGATATTCAATACATCTTTTCCTATAGGGAATATCTTATGGGGAATTTTTATTTTCCATGGATTGGCCTTGACCAAACTTAATCAGTTAAAATCTGTTAGAAGAGATAAAGTTATCAGGATTAGCCTAGACATACCTTCTTTTAGTTAAAATCAGAGGAACGTAAAGATTTTCGCTTAATCTTGTTTTGAAGATATGTTTTTTAAGCTTTCAAAGTCAAGGCGAAATTCTTTCTTTCTATGAAGACTTAAGGGCAGGTAGTGCAAATCAGAATAGAGTAAAATCTCATAGATAGGAAATATGCAATAGAATAAGGACTGAAAGGGTCTAACACAAAACAATCTCATTTCCACACAAGTTCACTTCTTAATTATCAAGCTTCTCTTTTTTAAGCCCTTTTTACTCCTTTTTTTTTCATTTTTTTTCATTTTTGTTTTACTTTCATTTGATTCGAATAAGGCTTCGCAATTAATTTGCAGATTTATACTTTTCTGATCTTTGATCAGATGACTATGTTTACATGAGTAGAACCTCGTTTATGTCAATAAGATTTATTTAGAATCTTAGCTTGAACAATAAGTATAGAATTTCATACCTAAGATTTAATTTATATTTTCAATCAAACCAATTATTAATTCATCACCTTCTTAGGAGAAAACAAATGTTTTGAAAACTAAGCGTTGGATTCCGATACCTCTTCATTTCTCATCTAATAGTAAGTATTATGCATGGGACCAAGATAGGGAAAGTCAGAGAATTCCGCAAAATAGAAATGATATGAAGTAAAAATATTTTATATTTTTATTTTATGATATCGAATAAGACTAGGTTTATTTACAATGAAAAAGTAAAATTTAGATAATTTACGAAAGAAAATGAAATTGCAAACTGGAACAAGAAACCAAAACCAATATATACAATGGTAATGTGAAACATGATTATTGCATAAAAAAATTTAGATAACGCCCATTGATAGGTTCGTCAAAAGTTTTTCCATCGATATTTTCAAGTAGGAAGGAATTCTTTCCCTCTGTAACTGCAATCCTGAATGGTCCGAACCAGAGATGATTGAACTTGTCATGTTTTCCTACATATTATTTTCCATCATCCCATTTTAAAACTACATCACCAGGAAGAAACTCTCTGTCTTTCTCTTTTTTATCGAAAAGGGATTTCATATTATCTTGGTACTTTTGAGGTCTGTCATCTAATTTGGCCATGTTTCACTGGACTTCGATTATTTGGTTTATCCTCCTCGTAACGTCATTTGGATCCTCTTTTGCATCTTTCCACAACTTCATCACAGGAAGAGTGAGATTGATATGAAGGACAACATTAGTACCATAAACCATTTGGAAAGGGAACATACCTATTGATTTCTTGGTGTTGATTCGGTTCTCCCATAATGCGTACTTCAGGTGAACATCTTGTTGAGCACTCAACACACTCTAAAAATCCTATCTCAATTTTTCACTTTTTGGGTACCACTTGATCTTTGCAATGTCTGAATTCGATTTCCTTTTGAGAAATGTTTTTTCTTTGCTTGTTCTCTTGACTCTCATTAGCTATTCAGGTTTGTTTAACTTTATGAAACCCCATGAATTGAAAAGGATTAACACTTAAATAAGGAATCAAAAACCAAAACACTTCACCCGACATGCTCAAGATTGGACATCAGAAGGAATTCATAGAAATAAAAGAGCCACTCGGGAAACCTTAGTCACCGAGCGTCGATCTCCATTGGCATCAGCAAAATTAAGTATTGTTTGTGCCAAAGTATCACATAAGGACATCGTCAATAGTCGATCCCCTTTGGCATCGGTAAAAGGTTAAGGGAGAAAACGTTAACGAAGAAAGAAATGACATCATCGATAGCTGATACTTGATGCGCTTGTCGGAATCAGAGAAGAATAAATCATGACGAACATTCTGACCATGCTAAAGAGTTTTCCCGATCACCAATTCCCAAAGAATTTTAGCATTGTGAGCTTTTTTAGGAAGCTAATCCAAAGAAAAACATGTGATAGGTTTATCCCTGATCGTCGACCTCCAATACCTTTTCGACATTGGCGAGCCTAGGCTTATTTTAGAATGCACAACTTGAAGAAATTCTCAACTCCAACTAATACACATGAATTAAGTTATCGGTCTTCAATGCCACATGTCTTTCCTAGATTGGAGAACCATACAGTTTAGTTTTACCCTGAGTCATTCTTGGTTCCCTAGGTCCAAGTCACACCTCCGAGCTGGCTTTGCTACGATGACATTTTACGATGAGATTGATCGTCGTCGAATATTTTGCGAGGGACATCGATGAAAACGTTCATAGAACAATGTCGATCCCTGATCCACCCACTGATAAAGCGACACAATGGGACGCTTTAGCGTTAGATATGATTATATTTTGAGGATTTAAGGGGTTAATTAATACCAAATCTCGCATTAGTTTCTACTTCGTGTGTGAATCAAAACATCTGTTTGAAATTACCGATAGAACACATCACCCTCCGTACCTCCACTGTCAACTCATGATGAATTTAAGTTGCAGAGATTCTGAGGCAGATTTGTTTGAATTTCACTCATCACTCGAATTAAATGGTTGATACGACACGATAAGTTATTCCCTGGTTTAAATCCTCTTGATCTGTTGTAAGTGAAACCATTCTTCACACAAATAATTTTCAGAGCATCCAGAGAAAGCGAGACGAGAAATTCGAAAGCCGCAGAGTTCCTATGAGTATCAAATAACCAGGTTTAGCAAGCTTTATAGGTATGTATCCAAGTCTATGATTTTTACGTGTTTACAATTTAGATATTTGTTATTCAGTTATGTTCTTTTCATAGTATCTAAAATTTGATTTTTTGGTTGCAGGAACAATGCCGCCAAGGAAGCAGAACACTAGACGATCACCGAGGGTGTCGAAGATGAAGGAGCCTGAAGTAGGAGAAGGTTCGTCTCCAGGGGTCGCAAAATAATTGGAATACACTCCGAGGTCAGAACCAGTCATTAATACATCTACAAAGAAGGTTTTCATTCAACTTCCAGCCTTTGGAGAGAGAGAGGCAAGCACATGGACCAATATGACACTCCCAAATTGGGGATAACTCTTCAAAAAGATCAGCCGAGAGGAATTCCTGGAATACATCCCACACAGTGACCCAGATGTGAGAGTGCTCGACAACCAGGTATTCCTGAATATTTGATGGTCATACTTGCACATGGTAGCAAGAAGAACCCATGTGTTTCCCTATATAGAACTTCTACAATGGCTCATCGACCACACAAACACACAGAAGTGTTTAATCAACTCGTATCTACACATGGTGGCAAGCAGAACCCCCATTTTCCCCTGCATAGAAGTCCTGAAATGGCTCATCGACCACACAAACACACAGAAGTGTTTAATCAACGATGACAATGTTGGATGTGTTGGGGTCTTCCTTTCGGTAGAGGTACATAAGTATTACAATCTTAGAGACCCTAAGGAGCAACTAAACACAGATTTTTTCGTAAAATTATATGAGCACCACGACACCAGCCGTGTAGTAGCCTCATGGTGGAGAGAAGATACGAAATACACCAACTGGAGCATCCGATGGTATTAGACAACCAATCTAAGGGAGCCATACATCTACCTAATGGCTCTCATCTGCAGATTATATGGAGAGAAGGATTGTTCCATATTTTCATAAGCATGGATGCCTCTAGCTTACATAGTGTCCATTTTCGAGAGTGGCTCCAATTAGGGAGCCATCATTTCTAAACAACTTAGCATCTACATACAACAGGATCAGATGCCGAAGGAAGGAGAGACACCAACCTTATACATGGATTCATATCTACTTGATGTCATGTGCACCAGAAACGTTTTCTTCGGCATGAACCTGAGTTGGCACATCACAGAGCTCCCGATCCATGTATATTTTAGCATCCTATGGGAGAACAGGTACAAGAAATCCTACTCCCTCATTTGAGATGAATTCATCGCACGTATTTATTTTATTCTTTTCAATAAAGACTGCCTAAGACTATTAGCCGTGGCAAAAAATATGATATCAAAGGTAGGCCATTGGTACTTGGATGAGCGAGACACATACATCAGGGTGTTCGGGGCCATCAGAGAACCTCATCTCCTGCTAGCACATGTCCCTGACCAGATTGTAGTGGGAGAGATATGCTACAAGACCATCCTGCAAGGCTACAATGCCACCCTGGTCAAGGATAAAAAGCACACGTTTATACCTTATGGATTCCATGTAGGCTTCTACTTTGTGAAAGACACTGCTCAAGCCAAATAGGAAGGGTTGGGCCAATTAGATTTCATATTCTAGACCGGTCGATTCCACAAGCAGGACCCAAAGGGTCTAGTCTTGAAACATGCTTCTCAAGTGTCGTTTTGCTAGCCATATGCCCACAACAAGTTTGAATATGAAGTCTTCATAGAAAATGCCCAAGACTGGGATGAGGTGGTGGCAAGGATTCCTGACCTCAAAATGACCAGGTTCAGATTCATGAGCCTGGATGAACAAACTAAAATGATAGAGAAATCATCTCAAGAGGTCCTTAGAGCCAGAGAAGAAATGATAACGACCAAAGCAACAAAGGTCCCTCTGGCAGCCTCGGTGCAAGAAATAGGTTTCCCTATGACTTGGGATGCACAGGAGAGGGGGTTACTCATGATAGAACAGGAACAATGTATAATTGATCAGTTGCAAGATGACTCGGACCTCACAGGTATGACAAGGTCCCCTACCGAAAACCTAGATGAAATCTAGATAGGCCCAAACAACCCTAAATTGATAGTCGTCAATGAAATCGCTGGGCTAGACAACCCTCAAATCACAATGTTGTAGGCCGAATCACCAGTGGGTGTTTCATCTCAGCCGAAGACTGTTTGGGTATCAGTGGGAAAAAGTGCACCAGACCCCCTCCATGAATTAATAAAAATGTATGATGATGATGAGAGCCTGAAGGTATCCCTTGTCACCCCTATACATATTGTAGAGGAAAGGAGCCAGAGAAGACATCTTCCCCAACTCCCGACAGTCAAATTCAGGGGCTTCCACAGAATGAACAAGAAGTCGAGAGTGTCTTAGACACTTAGTTGCCCAATGCACTGGATACCCAAGAAGATATTATGAAGGATGAGCTAGGGTATGAGAACAAAAGTAAGAATCTCCACAAAAAGAAATTGATGTCTCAACGACTGATGATCAAATAAGTACCAAGCCTACCCCTGATGCCACAATTTCAATCGCTAATCAACTCCCCGATGAGCGACAAACATAATTTGGGCCTTCAAAAGACAAGGAGGAAGTTCAAGAACCCAATATTCAACAAATATATACCATCGAGAGTCTGGGGAATACACTTACCTGGGGAGATCAACAAATCCCCAAACCTGTAGACGAAGTAGGCGACATACATGCCATAGCGTATGACCCGAAAAGGAAGTCTATCGTCTAAAGAACCACCAAGAAGAGGAGGATGACTTTAGATCTCTCCATCCTCATCACTACGGAGGAACATCTGATCAACACAAAGCATGCTAAGACGTCCGAACTCATCGGTGTAGGGATGGCAATCACAAATCCCACCCTAGACAGAGCTATAAGAGATGAAGAGGAGTTGGCCGCTTCCCTGAAGGAATTGGAACATTTGCGCCACTTGGAAAAATACTATAAGGGTACCACAAAGGACGCAGTGTTCCTAAGTAGTGAATTCTAGGAGGCCTACAAAACATTTATAGACGAGTGGCACCTATTCACTGCAAGGATAGTCGAGCTCCAGGAAGACACCCTCATGGCACTTGCGACGTGAAAAGATATGGAGCGAGAGTCTGGGGAATACACTTACCTGGGGAGATCAACAAATCCCCAAACCCGTGAGTGAAGTAGCTAACATACACACCATCGCTTATGACCGGAAAAGAAAAGCTATCATATAGGGAACCACCAATAAGAGGAGGATCACTCTATATCGCTCCATACTCATCACCACAGAGGAAAAATTAATAAATATAGAGCATGCCAAAACATCCAAACTTATTGGTTTAGGGATGACAATCTCATATGCCACCCTGGACAGAGCAAAAAGGGATGAAAAGGAATTGGTTGATGCCCTGAAAGAGTTAGAACATCTTCACCATTTGGAAAATCATTACTAGGGTACCACACAAGTTGCGGTGTTCCTAAGGAACGAGTTTCATGAAACCTATAATAAATTTGCAAATGAGCGGCATATGTTCACTGCAAGAATAGTTGAGTACCAAGAAGACATACTCATGGCACTGGAAATGTGTAAAGATATGGAGAGCTAGTATGAGAAAGCACACCAAGCCATGGAAAGGATCGATTACATCATCGTCGTTCAACAGGGATGAGACGCCGAAGAGAACGAAATTTGGGTACTCAGAGATAGTAGCATCGACTGCATAAAGAAATCGATCAAATACTAGGTGATAATGGCCCAAGAGCCTCATCGGGAGATCTAAGAAAAGTGGGCTGAGTGAAAAAATAATTAGACCAAGGTCAACTGAGCGATGAGAGACATCGACCTTCTAGAATTCGGAACACCTGATGACTTTGTCGACTTCCTTGACATCGTCAAATTACATTTCGAACAAGACTCATTGTGGGCTGCGGAGATAAAAAAGGTGGAAAACATGGCGCCAGCAGTTCTTTTCTTTAATGATGAAGATAAATCGTTGTGTTATTATGTGATCGATGATTAGAGTTGAGTGAATTATTTTACTTGCCATCATTTATTACATGCATGTTTTCTTATGATAAATTGTATCTCAGTCAATAATTGGAATACCAACACAATTAATGTATTAGTACTAGGCCTGTGGTAGAGAATCATTGTCTGCATGCTATAGTGAAAGGGTTATCCCAAGATCATCCTCTTCTCTAGTAGTTAAGCTTGTTTCCACTTTGTTACCTATTTGGTTTATACCGAATTTTATCTTGTATCGGTCCCACCTAAGAGAAAATAGAAAAAGAGAACGTCCAAACTAAAGGAGAAACCTTCAAAAAGAACATAAATCCCATCGATTAATTGGTCAGATCACAAGATCTAGAGAACCATTCCATCATTAAATGCTGCAGAGTGTAAATGAGCCTCGGTGGAAGGTTTGGTTCCTGATGTTCAGTTAAAGGGATTTATGACCCCTCAAGAGTACCCTAGTACAATCCAACAAATGTGAATAAATGAGATGAAGTTGAATATTCGTAGAATTATCTGATCAGAGGTCAATGATGTAAACCTACTGTCAGAGGCGAGGAGGCCTACCATTGAGGCATGCAGGTCCCAAGGTACTAATTGGTTTCTAAGTCAAATTTCTCGAATAATGTGTTGAAGTCGACAGGAAAAGACTCGTCGAAGAAGGGACTTGATGTATCCCTCATCAACAACACGAAACTGACATAGATATGTAATATGGTGAATCAAATGAGTATGAACTGAAACGAGTATTGAAACTGGAAGTTTGTGATGGTTGACTCTTGAGGCAGATACTTCCCTTGAACACTGAGGCACAACATAACTTAGCAGCAAAAATGTCACATGGAACAAAACATGATGCATTGGATACTATGACTTTTGTCGGGTGACCCAAAGGAGTAAAAAGACTCAGGTGATTGGTTTAGTTCAGAGGTTTATTGGATTAAAATGTATGTAAAAACAATTTTTTGTGTTCAAGGGAGACTGTGAGAGTGACTTATGACAATTCTAAAAAATGGCTTGGCTTGCTTCCTTCAATTTCCCCCCCATCCAAATAGATGAGTACCTCTTTTTGTTTTTATGAGCTCGAGGAGGATAACACATGCTCAATATAAATCACCTTCGATAAGTTCATCTTCCTTTGTTTAACGAACTCAAAGAAGTAAGGGTTCGGTTCCATATGGGCCCTTCAATGTGTGATTTTTAACAAGTCCAGAGAAGGAAAACTTGGTGGTTTTTCATGTTTAGAGAGTCTGAAAAGAACTTAAATATGACTCCAAGGTTGTCCTTTTTCTTAAATTTAGTCTCCAAAGTCTGAAAAAGAGATAAACTACTACTCGGGAGATGCCCTTTCAAAACCTTTTAAACAACTGTGAAAGGAAGAAAGATCACTCGACAAATATTTTCATGTTTAGAGAGTCTTAAAAGAGCTTAAAGGAGACTCCATGAGTTTCCTTTTTCGTGTAACCTTCATGAGTCCAAAAAATAAATAAAAGTCTACTCGGTTACATTCTCATGTTTTTTCGATCGTGAGGAAGAACAAAGACCATGCTAATCAATGTTACAATGTTTAATGAAAAAGATACTACTTCAAGGCCTGCAAATAAAGAAAATTATCCATCTAGGGTATTAATGACTCCTCAAAAAAAAACTAAAAACCCAAAAGAAACTTTATAATAGAAAAAAATCAACCCTATAATAGTGAAATAGGGTTAGAAATTTCATTTTCACCAATTTCTTCTAGCTTTGGTATTTTCAACCTTGGAGGGCGATTTTCAAGCTGTGGGCACTGGAGCTGTGGTTGACCGCTTTCACATCTAGCTGGACCAGGTTGGTCACTTAACCATTCTAGTCATTTCTCATGGTTTAGAATTGTGTTTTAGGTAGTTTTTAGGTTGTTCTGGGCTCCCGAGGAATCCCTAGGTGTCGAACTAGATCAACGCTCCCTCAAAGGGGTGAGGGGAGAGTCGATCATGTTTTCAGCACCCTAGTGTGTGTACCTGGGGAGCACTAGTACCCTATGGATAAGCTTAGGGGAGCACCGACACATAACTAAAAAAAATGTTTCTTTTTATGCTAAAAATACCCAATTTTTTCTACGAGAGATTGACTAAAGGATTTATGTTTTTTCAATTTACACAGAATAGAACCATGATCGAATGGAAAGAACGTGAGGATGAGCTTGACGATATAGCCGCATTGCAAAACCCTCAAACAAGTGCCACTTTGAGGAATTGTGGCGTCCTCAAGTATTTCAAATTACAAAAGATGAAGAAAGAAGTTTTATTACTTAAGTATCTGATTGGACTGTGGGATGATGTCGTGCAAGCATTCCGTATTGGACCACAATTGCTCAAAATTAAGCTCGATGACGTTTAATTTTTGACTGGCCTCTCAAGAAGAGGGGCTCCTGTCCTTTTGTCTAGGCATCGAGAAAATCCTTAGTCTACAGAGGTGTATGTGGATGACTATTGTATTCCAGGGTCACGATTAGTCAGGGAACGAATCATGATCAAGGATGTTAGAGATTTTGCACTAACATCTATTTTATTTTCCATTACCAACCTGGTAGGTAGCATGAGTGCACATTTGGCTTCAAAATATCAAATGTCTTATGCTCTACAATGTGTGGAGCCTAGATTATTTAACTAGAGTGTAGGATTCCTTCGGAACGTGAATGATCAAATCACAAAATGCAAGATTGGGAAGCATAAACAGTTTGGCTATGGTTCTTTCTTCATTTCATTCTTTCTAGAGAGAATATTGAGGACTGACTCAAAGTACAAGTTCACGACTAACTTCTTCGCTTGGTGGAGAAGACAATTAATTGTTATCGAGGAATTTCCATATGTCGAAGTGGATTTTTGGGGGAGTGTGGACTTAGTGCTTTTAGAGGATATCGACTGGGATGTGTCAGGTATGAAACCAAACCTTGTCATGTGTTTTTTATTTTGTAATTTATATTATTTTTATGTGAACAAAGACAATTTTTAATAGATGTTTTCATCATGTGGTGAGAAAGGGTAGTTTTCAGTTAACCTGAAGGTGATACTGATGCAGCATAGGGACACCAGTGGGGCCGTAAACTAGTTGAGGTGGATAATTGTATCCAGTAGGCCCTCCCATATATGGTTGTTGTTGTTGACCAGTATAGGCAAGATTCGATTGTTGTTGAGGAATGTTCATGAGCAGGGTGAAACTAGGTTGATTCTGAGGAGTATAAGTCATTTGATTTGGTTTTGGGGGATAAATAGTTTTCCCTTGAGCAAGGTAAGTAGTTTTTCCCTGAGGAGGGTAAACATTATACCCTTGGGAAGGATAAGGTTGTTGTCCTTGAGGACCCCGGGTGGGATTTGGCACACCTGGACAAGGTTTTCCAAAATATAATCCAAAAGGAACGAGATTTGGTACTCCTCCTTGCAGTTTATGGTATGATTTCCCCCCGTGGTAAGGTTGATTAAATGTACCTCCTTGAGGTGCTCCCCAAGATTTTGAAGGGTTTTCAAAAAAAGAGGGTTGCCCCCTACCATAGGTTGATTGACAAATGTGGTTTGGCCAGTAAAGGGGGGTTGTCCCCCGACATGAATGTGAAAGGGTGGTTGTCCTCCAGGAGGGATGAACCCACTAGATGATGGTTTCCCCCCAGAAGGGATAGTCCCACTAGATGATTGTGTATGTATGGAAAGGGTCTACATTCTTTTACGTAAAGGTGTTCCAACGGGATCTTGTGTAACATGAGGAACTGTAGTGTGAAGAGGTGTAGTGGTGGGAGTAACAGTTGAAGTACCTTGTGTATGATTGGGTGTTACGACTCTAGTATTAAAGTGGATTTGTGTTGACATAGAAGCATGATCAACTACTCGTTCGATGGGATGATCAATAGTCTAATCGGATGGTCCTGCCTCAACGACAAGAGGGTCATGAGGATCAAGAGGTGGTTGACTAAAGTAAAACTGTTCATAAATATCACGTCCGGATGGAGTCTTCCATATGGAGAGAACAAGTGTTTGTTGTGGATTTACAATGCCAGTAAACTGGATAAGAGTTATGTATTCATCATAATCACATTGTGTGTCTTCCATCCGTGTTTCAATAGATGGAATCAATGGTAAACATTCAATTTATTCTTCTATTATGTTACCGAATGGTTCCAATTTAACAAGGAGTGGTTCGATAGAAGCTTCTAACATAGGGGTAGTATTAGGAATTGGATCCTCAACCATAACCAAGGCGCTTTCAGTATTTTCTAACAAAGGATTAGCAACACTCCCAGTGTCAGAGAAATTTTCTACTTCTTCACGATAAATGTCTTCTGGTGAATTAGGAGGTAAGGGTTCATATCCTTCTTTCGGAGGAAACCCTTGCATCCTACATGATCTACGAATAACTTTATTGTCTATGGTCTCAATCTTGAAAAAATATTAAATCAACAACACACACTAAAACAATCTAGAAGAACCAACAAGAAAACAAGCCTTCTCTCAATGATCATACTAGTTGGTGATGAAATCCAACATCATGTGATCAAATTGAGAAGGGGATAGGATATGAGCGAGCGAAATAATTATGATGGTGACCTACTTAACGAACTTATGCCTTGGTGAAATCTTCCACACAGTAATCATGGATTTACCCTCCAAGGAGACCGAGTGAGTTTGACCAATGTATGTTCCAGGGATTTACCCTCCAAGGAGACCGAGTGAGTTTGACCAATGTATGTTCCAGGTACACTGAAGACTTCCCTTCACCGTCACCTTGTGTAAACCCTAAATATTATGGCTACTAGGGACACCAACTCACAGTCAACCTTTGGGCGGGTATAGTCGACAGTCTAGTCTGAATGTATGGGCAGGATAACAAGTCTGAAATCCTTCAAGAGAACTGAGGACAAGTGGACCGGTAGAACTCCAGAGGACCCTGAACAGATTTGGAATTCATGAAGCACCAAGACCAAATGAATATAGTTGGACCTCAATAAAGACCCCCAATATATGATCTTACTACTACGAATGGTTAAACCGCAGAGGGATAATCTCTGTGGATCTCCCGAACGTGACCTTGTGCATAACCCCTGTGTGAGAGGGGGATCCCAGCTATTCTTATACGCAAATTGGATTTTATCTCCCTATCGCAACATGCTAAGTTTTTTTCTGAATTCTTTGGAGAGTTGTACCCACAGCCTAATCCAATGCGCTAATCCTAGTCTAATGTTGGTGGAAGAATCTAAAAAGAAATTTTTTCTAGATCAATTTTAATTAGCGTTGATTTTGGTGGTTGTTCTTTACTCAAAGGTGAATGAGAGTGAAACTGATGATATTATGAATCGAATCCAAAAGAGGAAAAAGAAAAATGATAAGCAATTGTTTCTTTCAATGAAATTATATTTATGGGAAGGAAAATAATTTCCCTTCTTTCACTATCAAACACAAGAATGCAAAAATTTCATGCAATTGCTTTCAACAAGAATCCAATTTGATGCTAAACTATTCAGAAATTGTTTCTAATATCCAAAAACCAATCATGAAAACATATCTCTTTGTTTAAATATGAACATAAATTGATTCAATTTGATGCTTCTCATGCCAACAAGATTTCACTATTTGCATTTTTAGACAATTGGAAGCAAATGTCATATAAACAAAAGAACACTCTCACAACAATATAATAAGAAGCAAAAACAAATCTAAACTTTTCAAAAATAAAGCCAAAATAAAAAAACTCACTCAAGAAATTTGCTTGGAAAGATACAAAGATCAAAGACCAATTGCAACAATACAAATATCTCTGGGCTTCCTTGTAACAACTTTCAAATGATCAGATGAACGAGAAAGGATCGAAAACGAACTCAAATCCTCAAAGAGAAAGAGTGATTTAAAAAAAAAAGGAAATATC
>CBVK0103850546.1:0-12901 GCA_900067695.1 Picea abies
TGTTGGATATACTCTTGGGAGGTTGTTGTTCCCATGGTCAAAAAAAAAAACATGTGAGTTTGAATGAATTCGGTGCTATGACTGAGTAAATTTGAGTGGGGAGCTCATTTTCATATCCTTGTGCAAGAGACGGTTCAGATTTCCATTTGAAGCAGGGAGGTTAAGGATTTGAATCTGGTATCCGACCTCCTATAACGTAAATCGTAACACGAGAAGCATTGGATATCATATATATGGGTGCATAGCATTGATGATATCTGGAGATCCGAGCATCCACCCCTTTTATTTAACCGACCTAATAGAAGTCTCGGATTCCTAGATGGTCATCATTCCACTGGCGGTGTTCTGTGGCTTAGCTTCCTATTGTTGAGTGCGAGGAAATGTATCCAGAGGACCGAACATCTGACAATTAGAAGTAGGTGGATGAAGGAGGAGTATGCTAACTAGGGAGCAAATAGATCCACTTTTTAGGTAAAAAAATGGATTTGAATTCGACTAGATTTTCAAGGGTAGTTTGATTTTTGCATGGATCAAAGTTCCATGCATTTTAGAATCAAGGGTAGTTTGATTTTTGCATGGATCAAAGTTCCATGCATTTTAGAATCTTACCTCAAAGGTTTTGTTCCATTTTAAACCAAGCTAGGTACTCAAAAAATTAATTAGAGTTTTGAATTAACCGGAAAGTTAAAACCATACCACTTAAAAACCTGTCGGAAAGATAACTCGGGAGGAAAGATTGCTCTCGAGTTAACCCACTTTGGAATGAGAATGATGAAGACTTTATCTTCTTCTGAGATTATCCATCCTTCCATCAAACAAACAATAAAATAAATATTTACAATAATAAACTTGCTTTTTATATTGGACTTATAGTAAAAGGACAATATTGCTAGAAAAATTCGTTTAATTAGAATTGAAAAGTTGTGGACTACTCGTAGTTGTGCTGAATGATGAAGACTTTATCTTCTTCTCGGATTATCCATCCTTCCATCAGACAAACAATAAAATAGATTATCCATCCTTCCATCAGACAAACAATAAAATAAATATTTACAATAATAGACTTGTTTTTTATATTGGACTTATAGTAAAAGTACAATATTGCTAGAAAATTTCGTTTAATTAGAATTCAAAAGTTGTGGATTACTTGTAGTTGTGCTACAAGGTGGAGGCTATGTAAAAAACCACAAAGATAGCATCCATTGTATAACATGTAGTAGATGCTATATGGAATTGTAGGGAGGGTATGCATGTGTTCCATTTGTCATACATTTCCAATAACATGTATGTAGATGGTACTGAAACACCAAAAACGTGTCAATAAAGTTAATAAAGTTGAGGTCAAGAGGGTTTTGGTCAGGTGGTCAAAGCACTTTTAGTGTTGAGATACAATTTCCAATAACATGTATGTAGATGGTATTGAAACACCAAAAACATGTCAATAAAGTTGAGGTCAAGAGGGTTTTGGTCGGGTGGTCAAAGCACTTTTAGTGTTGAGATACAATTTCAATACACTCTAAAAACATATTATTGCATTAATATGACCAACACGAGTTAAGTTTAAGTTGAGACCAAGTGGAAGTTTAATTATCCTTATTTAATTCATACTCATTTGTTGTTAGGTTTTTCTCCATTGACTATGGTCTTTTAGACATCTCCATTAATTGTTTATGAAAAAACCAAGCATAACGCATTCATGAAAATCCCTTTATGCTTGTAAGATGAATTTTCTTGGTGTCCCTTTCCAGGCTAGGTACCTTTGGCTTTCCTTGACATTAGTTTTGAGGCACAAAGAAAGATCATGTAACTAACTACTATGTGTTTATGAGTGGAGGTGAGATAGAGTAAGGGGAATTAACTTAGAGGATAATATAGTACATATGGAAGCTATCATGAAAAAGAGAGGCCTTGAGTAGATCTACTCTCCATAATGGTAGATTGTGTTGGTAGAGAGATAGTGTATATACATTAAGAGTAGGAAACAATAAACTTTACACTATAGTGTTGTGAGGGTAAGTGAGTTGCTTGCCAACTTAAAAATAGTTGCAAGAGAATAATATATAATTATCTCATATGCATGAATTCATTTGTGAAAATATTGTAGTGTTTTCTTATAAGATTTGATAACCTTAAGTTTTAATCATAGATTAGAAACATACCATGTAGTTGATTAGGCTAAATCATATCAAAGATCATTAGAAAAATGGGAATTGACCAAACAATATGAATTATTAACAAAACATTTATTAGAAAAATGAACATTCCCTCCTCCATTTGAGTAACATGAACAATATGCTTTCCACTTTGTCTTCTTGAAGATGGCATAACCAATTTTTTCCTTCAACTACAACAACTTTGCCACTATTAATATATTATCATTTAAGCTAAAGTTTCAATTCCTTTCTTCTAACAACAAAGAGCATCAAATCTAGAATCATGTGCCTATATGAACATAACATCATGCACCTATATGAACATAACATAGATGGGTAGTGTCCAATGGACACTACCTTGAATATCAAGCCCCTTACAATCCAATAAACAAAAGATAGTGATAAACATTACTTTAATATATTTTTCTTTCTTAAGTATTTTTTATAACAATATAATTCAAAATTAGAATTCCAATAATACGAACAATCAATGGACACAAATTTCGATCTATTTGAAATTATAAAACCTCTTTGTTGGAATATATTATAGCATAGGTGAGCCCAAATTGGAGTACCTAAGAATCAATATAATTTGTATGTCAAAATTGTGTCATCATATTTGACAATTCTCCAACCAACTTTGTTTAGAATATTCAAAACAGTTAAGCATTTATGGAGTTTTTTATCAACAACCACCATGTGATCAAGCAAAATTATGGAGCATCTAATTCGTCTCAAATGTTCCCTATTCATTGAGATTTTATGAAAACCCACAACATTAATGTTAATCATGATGTGGCGTGCAAGATCCACATATGTCTAGGATGACAAGTTGTGAGGATGCCTTGATAACTTCAATTAATAATATGATTAGTTTAGGTTTTCAAGTTATTTAATCGAGAGAGGGTGAGACAAAACAATAAGGAAGAGTCAAGAACAATATTGAATTGTCTTCCTTTTCCCTCTTTATATGTGGATGTGAACATGGAGTTTGAGAGGGATTAATCTATTTCCACTTGCATTCCTTCATTGTAACCTCACATATAGCTGAACAATGTACGTTGATTAAGATATAATGAGAATATATATTAAAGAATGTTGGAATAGCTAAACATGAGATAAAATGAGAATATAGATTAAAGAATGTTAGAAGAGCTAAACAATGTAAACTAATTTAGAGAAAATGAGAGAACAAAATTTTAAAAATATAGATTAAAGAATGTTGGAATAGCTAAACATGAGAATATAGATTAAAGAATGTTAGAAGAACTAAACAATGTAAACTGATTTAGAGAAAATGAGAGAATAAGATTTTGAGAGTTAATTAAGATTAGAATGCCAATGTCCCCGAGGTGTAGAACAGTGGGTGACGGAGTGTGTTGTTAAGCCACTCCGTGAAATCGCGTTGCCAACAGGTTCCGCACAAATTAACAAACAAAAAAAAAAGATTAGAATGCCAATCAACAAGAAGATGTATGTGACCTTGTGAATACACATTAACTTAACTTTGCATCAAATATGACCTTGTGAATACACATTAATTTAACTTTGCATCAAATATAATTATTAAAACAATTCCACATAACAATCCACAGTGAAAAAGTTTTCTTAGTAAGCCTTTCGTTATGGATCCATGCTTAAATAAACATCATTGAAACCCATTTCCTTTTTCCTTTTATATGTTTGTTTGGAAGATGTGAATACATATACATACTAAATTAACTTAACTTTTCAAACTTTTTCTTATGAATCCATGCTTAAATAACAATCATTGAAACCCATTTCCTCTTTCTTTTATAGGTTTCTTGGGGAGAACCCACATCATGATGATAAACAAAGGAAAGAAATTAGTTGGTGACTTGGCTTTGAGTTGACAACAAATTACATTCTAATTCCAAACCAAATGTATTCAATTGAAGGTTTGCATTCAAACAAACATTTTGCATGCTTGTCTCGTAACATGTATGGTCACCGATAACTTTATAGAATCTAACCTAGGCCACATTGAATTAGAATGTAACCTAGGCCACATTGAATTTGTTTGAAATGCTCTTTAGGACTAGGTCATGTAATACATAAAACTTAGGAAAGGACACACAAAGAAAAGTCAAAGTCATCATTTCTAGAAATTATTGATGTGAAGATCCTCCCATGCATTATGGACTATTGATCTCATTTGAACCCATTGTTTCCATTATATAATTGAGTTTTACTAACAACCCACAAAAAAATTCCCAGACATAATGACGACCTTTGATTTCCTCTTAATCCAATTGTACTTGGGAGATTCTCTTTATATATCTCACCACTACAATTTTCTTGCCACATGTCTCATTTTGGTAGCCAATCAAGATTTTTAATGGAACATCATGAAATATATGTTAGAAACCCCAACTATTGTGGACCTGGCTCTAACTTGGTAATGACTGAGTAACTCATTACCTCCTCCACCCCATCCTCCCACCAAATTTCCATTAACATTGAACTTGCTAAATGCTCCTTTTAATTAGTTATTCATGGACCATGTTTAATGGATCTTCTATTAGTTATTCATGAACCATCCAAAAATAACACCTCTTATCTTCGAGTAGTATAACCACCCCAAATTCACTTTAACATACCCTTGCCCTATTTTAGGGGTATGCTAGTATCATAGTATTGTAATTTTAGGTTCACATGTTAAATATTCAATTACATACATGAATATTAAATCAGAAATTAATAAAAATCGTTAATCATTTTGTAATAATAATTTAGTAAATTATGAATTAATTGGCATTTATTAAAATATATTATTAACAACTCCCCACTACACTTACAAGCTATAGAATTGTTAAAATAATATCACATGTTTGGTGTTGTTAAAATATTATTAGTGCATACTGAAATAGTTCTATGTTTTCATAATAATGCACCAATGCTATTATATCACACTAGCGCATATTTAACATGTTCTCCGATGTGCCACTCCTGCTTTCACCTAGAAAAATCATGAGTACCTTTACCTAGTTTCAAAACTGGGCCTTTGCAAAACTCAATGGTGCTTCATCACTTAACACACACTGATGCAATTGTGTCAAGAACACATCAACGCTTTAGCATATAACTAAAGCAAAGGTCCATTGCAGACACTAAACAACACCAATGCTGAGTCAATAAATGGTGGTTGACTATTGATGTTCACCAGCTAATCAATGCACCTATGTGTTGTAGCTTTCAACAACACACCAAAATCCTTATCGTACTAAAGTTGTGACCTGATATCATTGATGCAAAAGTGAAATGGGTGCATTGGTGCACCATGATGGTATTGGTGCAATGTAAAAAAACTTCCACAAAAACCTCCACTTACTATAAAAAAAAATTAGCAAAATTGATTGTTAAGACCTCCACTTTGAGTTGCAAAAGATTTAGAGGATGTTTTTTTGGAAATTTTGGACCATACATTAACAAAATATCCTCAAAATCCTTCGCTAAATGGTTCTTTGCTAGTATTGTTGGGATAAAGTATTTATTCATTCTCCTTGCCATTGTGCTTAAATGATTGGATAAAGTATTTATTCATTCTCCTTGCCTTTGTGCTTAAATGATTGATTTATAAGAAAAACACCTTTCTTTGGAATGCCTTTGCTACACTATGTCCCATTATTCTACTCATCTTATTTTTTCTCTTTTGTTGTTTCACAATTTCAATTTATAGGTTCACTTGGTGAAAGGGCCCAATTAGACCTTCCTCCATTGAAAATGGCAAACTCTTTGGTTATGACCTCATTGCCATAATTTGGGTATGAACATGAATGCAACTACCATGCAAATGCAAAGTGCAATATGAAGGGCAATCTACCTAACCATGTAGGAGTAGAAACTAAGGTTGGTAATGTGACGGAGTGTAAGGGAAATAGTGTGCCACTACCATCGGAAATGAACCCATGCCAAACCTCCTCATCTTCCTCACAAATCCGAAAAGACTTGAAGGTTGGGAACACTTCTCTGTCATAAAATCAATAACCTAAAATGAAACATGGTCAGACATATAACGTTAGGGGGAACAATCTACCAACTAAAGCATATGCAAAATCAAAGGTTCTGAGTAACCAAGAATAATCCACAAGCTACCTAGAGACTGCTTGTTTCATGTTAGATGTTAGCAAGCAATACATATACGAACAATAAATAAAGCATCAAGAGAATAGTCCACATGATATAATGTTAAAACTCACAATCACCAATAGAGATATGAGAGGAGGAAATAGTCCACAACCAAACCTATATCTACAAGAGTATGTAAAACTTGACTAACAATGGCCTCTTTATTCGCATATGAAGAAAACTTACAATGAAAAAAAAAGATCCCATACAAAAAAGGCTTACAAATGACTTCAAGAGTTCCCTTTAATCAAGATAGGGTGACCCTTGACCTTCCATCTCTCCTCTTTTTAGGTTTTTTTTTTTATGATTTTTTTTTTATCTAATAATTAAGTTGGTCATAATTGATGTACATTATTTTATTTGGGTGAATATTTCACCCAACATCCTCCCATGTGCACTAGACACATTCTCTATCCTTGGTCTAAGACTAGCTAACCTAAGTTCCACATTAATCTTCTCATTACCTATCTTATCACAATCATGCCTTAGTTTTTTGGTGTATTTGGTGGGGAGCACTATGACACTTTCCAATCCAACTTCATTGATATCAAGGATTTCATCAACGTCAAGTTTCCTTAAGTCAATGCCCTGGATACAAAATTTCCTTGAATTGCTCAAGTGTGAGGTTTTTTTCATTGGGGCAACTTAGAGGATTGACTAGTAAGCTCCTTACAACTTGAGTCTTTGTCAAAACATTAACATTTCGTTAAGGATTTTGATTGATTTAGTTTGCACAACTTTCATAGTTTGATCTTCATAATACATGTGAGCATGTAGTTTGGTAGCTTTGTTTGAACTTTGCACATG
Source organism: Picea abies (assembly GCA_900067695.1). Taxonomy (NCBI): domain Eukaryota; kingdom Viridiplantae; phylum Streptophyta; class Pinopsida; order Pinales; family Pinaceae; genus Picea; species Picea abies. The sequence goes on from CBVK0103850546.1 coordinate 7,110, forward strand.
AATATGAGTTAGGATCATAACATATTTATCCTGCCATTGAACACATTGTACTAGCTATAATTGTCATTTCCAAATGTTGACTACCTTCTTACTAACCTAATGGTTGAATTGGGTCATTGAATCCCAAAGGAAACACATGTCGATAATCCTAGTAAAATAGTGATTCACCAAAGGGATAAGGCCATCTTGTAGGTTTGTGGCATTTCTTATAAACACCTTCCTACCCTCCATTGAACTTTTTTTTTCCTAAGTTGCTCTTTCAGCTATGTGTTTTCTTTATTCATGGCTAAGAGGTTGGTATGCATTTTCTTTAATTTTTCCTTGGAGAATTGTGCAAAGGTGTAATGTTCCTAAGCAAGATTGCTAGGAACTTGGGGTTTTAAGTTTTTTTGTTTGCTTTGTGTTTATCAAATGTTTTGCAGGTTATCGTTCAGATTTGTGCATGGAGTGGATTAACAAGTTTTCACAGCATATAATGATGGAAATTGTAACAACAAAACAACAATAACAATATGCTAACAATGTACACAAGAAGATAGTCACAAACTTCATATCTGACCTTTATTTAGTAAATATGTCGATCTCTAATAAGAGATACACAAATCTGGGAGAAATATAAGAGATGCAACTGTTGTTACTGAAGATTCCTCCAACATATGATGCAAGAGGTAGTGAGGATCCTCCCTAGACTCTAAGTGATTTCATGCAGAAGGCAAGATCAATTTCTTTCCCTTCCTCTAGTTCTGGTACTAAACCTGGCAGAGTTGTGCCCCTCTTAGATTGTAGAAACCCTCAAGATTTTGGCCTCTTCAAATCTAACTCTCAATCTCTTGTATAATGTTGTAGACGTATAGATCGGGGCCTTCCAAACACCAATGAATATTTTCTCAGCCTTACTGCAAGATCTGACCCCTCAAACTCAATGGATCCACTAATATAGTGCCCCCTCCTTCAAAAATTCACCCAATGCAAGAATAAATTGATATGAAACTTAAAACTCCTCGGGACTGATGAGAAAATGCGCTAGGGTGTTGTAAATCCTCCTAGAATGACCTTGACCTTAGATCTATCTTTCCTTGTCCAAATCAAATATTTTTCTCCTCCACTGTGCACCCTCTCTGCAGAAAATCTCCAGATCTGTGCCTTAACTCTTCATCCACTGTAGAAACAAAGCCTGTAGTTGTATATAATGGAAAGGGAGGAATATTTAAACTCCTTGGCCAAGCTTAGACTAGGAAAAAAGGGATATTTCACCTCTTTGATGATCTCTATGGTTTTTCACTCAAAACCCTCAAAACGTAAGTTGCATAGCTCAAGAAGCAATAAGAGAAAAATGACATGAATAATCAATGAGGCACCCTCCTCTTTCTTTTATACCTCCATCTTATAATTTTCAGTTGAGTTACTTTATTGTCTTTTCTAAGGTTATTACTTTATTTTCTCCTTAAGTCAAATAACCCTTTTTCTGCTTTATCAAATTCGTTGTAATAATATAACATTAAGTTCCTCAGTGACACTTTAGCACCTCCTAACCCATTTTACCCATGGGACTATAGTCTACGGGGGTGACTAGACTACTCAATCCTTTAATGTTCTTGTCAAGGAGAGGGGAACATTACAGTCTCCCCTACTAGAAATTGCTTTCCCATAAGCAATCCTAAACCTGTTTGTTGTAGCACCTATTCACTCTCCAAAGTGGCATCTTCTATTGGAAAAAATTTCTATTTAACCAAGTATTCCTTAATGTCCATGTTCCTTAGTTGCTTTTCCCTCACCTCCAAAATATCCTCTGGAATTAGGATCAAATTCCCTTCTTCATCAACCGGTGGTAGCTCTTTACTAGCTACAACATGTTGTCCCAATTCCCTCTTTAGGCATGATACATGGAAAACATTGTGGATTTTTCTTCCTTGTGGTAGTTCTAATTCATATGTGACTGCCCCAACTTTCCTTTGCGCCTTGAAAGGCCCATAGAAATGAGGTTTGAGCTTTTCAGTGCCATTTTTCTTAATATATGTCTGTATGTATGGTTGTAGTCTCAAATACACCAATTCCCCTACCTCAAAAGTGCACTCCACTCCGTGCCTATCAGCATATAATTTATGTTGGTTTTGAGGTCTTTGCAAATGGTCTTTCAGTTGCTTGAGAATGTCTTGAATTTCTTGTATCCACTCTTTAGCCATAGGGGCCCTGCTATCTCCAAACACAATCTCAACAAAAGTGAGGGGACCATAACTGTATAAATCTTTGAAGGGAGACATACCAATATGCATGTGGTGAGTGGTGTTGTAGCAGTATTCACCTAGATAAAGCCACTTGACCCACACTTTTTGTTGTCTAGATACATAATTGTGGAGGTAACCTTCCACCCACTTTTTTACTATCTCAGTTTTCCCATTCTCTCTGTTAATGGTAGCTAGTACTGTTGGGAGTTACTCAATACCCACTAGCCTAAACAACTCCTACCAATAGATGCTCATAAATCTGCTATCACTGTCACTCACAATTGTTTTGGGTATCCTGTGTAACCTAAAAACTTCCCTGAAAAACAGATATGCCACCTGAGATGCACTGAAGTCCATGGAGATGGAACAAAAATGAGAAAATTTAGTCAAGCAATCAACTACCAAAAATATGCAATCACCCCCATGTACCTTGGGGAGACCTATAATGAAATCCATAGAAACACTCTCCCACTTGCGCTATTGAATGGGGAGAGGTTGTTAATAGACCTGTTGGGTGAGTGTGCTTGTATTTGTTCTGTTGGAAAGTGGTACACTCCTTGATGTGGTGCATAACATCTCCCTTGAGGCCCTTCCAAGCGAACATTTCCCTTATCTTCCTATAAGTTTTAAGAAACCCCTGATGCCCTACTAATGATGAGTCATGAAATGCTTGAAGCACCTTTTTTTCTGAATAATGACTTGGGAACTAGATATATCATCCCCTTTTAATAAATGATATCATCAATAATCATGTACCTGTCATCCTGTAGTTTTCCATCCATCAACTCACATGGAATTTTTTTTTAGAGTATTCCACCAATAGATGAGACTTCCAATCAACTGATATCTATGACATGGAGTATGTTCCAATCAATTGATATATATGACATGGAGTATGTTGAGGGTATTCGGGACAAGGAATTCGCTACAACATTGTTCTTCACCTTGACATATTCTATGTCAAAATTATATGCATGAACCTTGATTGCCCTATTTTTTTGTCTTTCATTAAGGTCCTTCTACTCAAGAAAGTACTTGAGGCTATTGTGGTATATTCTAACCACAAATTTCACTCCAACTAGATATTGCCTGAATTTGGCCAAGACATGCATTATGGCTAGCATTTATTTATCATAAATGGTATGCAACAACTCATGTCCCATCAATTTGTGGCTCTCATAGGAAATGGGATTTTTTTTTGCATAAGAACAACTCCAACACCTTCACTTGATCCGTCACACTCCAAGATGAAAGGCTAAGAAAAATTAGGCAAGGATAATATAGGACAATTGCTCATCACCTTCTTCATTTTTTCAAATGTTGATTGTGCCTCAATACTCCACTTAAATTCCTCCTTCCTAGTCAAATCAATTAGGGGTGCACAAAGTTGTAAGAATCCCTTCAAAAACCTTCTGTAATAGTTGTGTATGCCAAGAAATCCCTTGAGTTATATGAGTGTTTTGGGTGGGGGCCAATCAATGATGGCCTAGATCTTCTCTTGGTGAACTTGTACCCCTTTCACTCCAATAATGTGTCCCAAGTAGAGAACCTTCGTCATCCCATTTTTTCATTTGGATTCCTTGGCATATAGAGAATGCTCCTCCATGATGCTCAAGATCTCATCCACATGTTTGAGGTGATCCTCCCATGTTTTACTGTAAATTAACAATTCATCAAAAAATACAAGTAGATACTTCCTCAACTATTTGTTAAACACATGGTTCATGCATTATTGAAAATTGGTTGGTGCATTGGTCAAGCCAAAAGGCATGAAAAGAAACTCATAATGGCCATAGTGACACCTAAAGGTTGTCTTGTGAATGTCTTTCTCCCTCATCCAAATTTGATGGTATCTAGAGTGCAAATACTTTTTTGTGAAGTAAACTGCCCCATGTAACTCATCTAGCAACTCATATATTCTAGGAATGGGGTGCCTGGTTTTTATAGTCCTTTTATTCAGGGCTCTATAATCAATGCACATGCGCATAGTCCCATCTTTCTTCTTCACCAACACAATTGATGATGCAAATGGGCTTAAAATCGGTCTAATATTCTCCATGGCTAGTAATTATTTGATGGCCTTCTCAATCTCGTCCTTGTGCTTCTTGGGGTGCCTGTAAGGTGTAGTAATGACAGGTTTGACCCCTTATTCCAATTATATAATGTGTTCAAATCCCCTATCTAGTGGTTGACCTGGAGGAATAGTCTCAAACACCTTTTTTTGTTTGTGAAGGATTCTTTGTATCTCTGGAGGGTACTTCTTGTTTTTCTCATCACTTGTTTCCATAACAAAACATTTAGCTGCATAGGCCACCTCCTCACACCTAAATATTGCATGCATTTTCTTGGTTGTCACAACTCTAGGTTATTCCCCTGCCATCCCCTTAAGTGTGACTCTCTTCCCCTCTTCTGTGTTGAAGGACATTTCCATGGTTTTGTAGTTAGTGGTAATTGGCCCCAAGGTTCTAAGCCATTGATGATATTAGTGTTAGGAATGTCCACTACATAAAAATACAGTGTCAAGGTGTATTTGCCCAATGTCAAGCTCATCTATGGAATATATAGGTCAGAAGCCATAGTGCGCCCCCCTGCTACCTCAACTAAGAATCCCTCAAAATAAACTGTGGGAATATGTCTCCTCTCTACCATAACAATATCAATAAAATTATGAGAAGCTCCTCCATCGATCAACATTTTTTCCCGTTTACAACTCCCTTCATCTGAAAAGTGTTAAACTTAGGCACTCCACTCATAGATGCAATAGTAACCTTCTTGAGTCATGCATCATGATGTAAGGGTACCTCATCACCTTGTGCATGAAAGGCTTGTTCTTCCTCCCTATGGCTCACTTGTATATTGTGGATATCTCCTCCCTCATCATTTGTCTCTTCCTCACTATCAGAGACCACTTCTATATAGTGAATTTTCCCTTTGCCCAAACACCTATGACCTAGCTACCACGGTTCTTTGTAGGTGAAGAATAATTGCTTCCTTATTAACTCTCTTCTTGTGGCTTCATCCAACTTCCCCTTGACTTCGTCAATATGTTTAGTATCTCGACCCCTTGTAATTATTGGAGGTCTAGGTGTGAACCTGTTTTTTTTAGCTTCCCCAATTGTATCTTGGGTGCGCTCAATGACATCCTGTAAGGTTACAGGGTTAAAATCCTTAACCCATCCTTGCACAAGTTTGGTCAATCCTTCTATATACATCATTAGTAATCTGGATTCTGACACGTCAAGAACCATAATCGACACTCTCTAAAACTCCTCAATGAAGGCTTCCACTAATCATGTCTTCCTAATATTTGTGAGCTCCATAAAATGAAGTTTTGGATCCTCTCTGTCAAACCTATCAATGAGTCTATAGGTGAAGTCACGATAAGAAGTGACATATTTTTGTCCCAAGGTGATCATTCCATGAAACCACCAATCATATGCCTTGCCCATCAAGCACAATTTTGCAAACTTGATGGAATTTACTTCCTCCATGGTATTCAATTGGAGATAAGCATCCATCTTTTGCACCCATGTTGTAGCTGAGATTTGATTTGATCCATCAAAGGTT
>CBVK0103850548.1:0-15820 GCA_900067695.1 Picea abies
TAACAAATGAAGATGACATTACATTCCATTCCCCACCAAAAGGGTGAATGCCGTGGTTTATCAAAACCACATGCTCAAAATGGTGATTTAGTGGAAAAGGTGGATGGCCAATGAGATCCATCTGGATCATTCATCCCCCTTAGGAAGCAATGGTCCCCATTGAGTCAAGTTCCCTTGGGAGATGGGGAGACTTTTGCTAAATCTGAAGCTTGGTGTGTTGCTTGCCTTGCTGAAGAAGTTGTCATGCTTAGCTTGTTGAAGGTTGTCATGAACATGTTGTTGGAGGGGTTCAATCCGTTCAACCAATCTAGATTCATGATCTACCTGAGTGTGTGAGGACTATGTCGGTGAAGATCCAACATGAAGAGTATGAAGGGTGTTGTTATAACCTTTCTTGACTGGGCATTGTGGAGGCACCCCCGTAGGTGCAAGAAGAATATCTTGGTACTCTTCTACAATCTTGTCGATCTAATTTTGTTGGATAGAAAGGTCTTGGGCTAAGGCTGCAGTGGTTGCAATGTCCTTTTGTTCACCTTATGATCGGATTGTGAAGAGGCTAAACTTTGCAGTATAAGAGATTACTTTGGGGCATTGTTTTGGTGGGACAATAGTTGAAACTACCTCCGGTATCCTGTATAGTTGACCCCTCAGAGTAACAATGACGCTATAGGGTCGAGACTCATAAATAGCATGACACCTCCACATATATGGTTGGACTAATAGAACATCACATAATTCTAGTGGAGAAACATCACATAATACCTCATCCTTGAAGGGTCTGATGTCGTAGGAAAGGCAACATTGTTGGCTGACACAAATATCTTGACTTTGAAGTTTGCTCTGTTCCTCCTTTAAGGCTATCATTTTGTCCTATCCTCTTTGGAAATTTGAAAAGGATAGTTTGATTTCTTCCTTTCCCAAGGATAAATGGTTTTGCATCTCCTCTAGGTTGCACTGCATAATAACGTAGTTGTTTTGTAGTGCATCATTCATTGTTTGAGTCACCCTTTCGGCTAAGAAAGTTGCATCTTCTAATGTTGCATTTTATGTCTCATGAGTTTCCAAATTATATATGAGAGAGTGAGAGGAGAAAAATTCCCATGATGCATGTGGAATAAAATGGACTAAGTTTATAAAATGCCATAGGCATGTAAAATACTAGGACTTCCTGGGCGATCACCCATCCCAGTACTACTCTAGCCTGAGCGCGCTTAACTGCGGAGTTCTAATGGGATCCAATGCATTGACGCTATGTTGTAGGCATGTACATAAGACCATTACATGATGTCTGTAATTAAAAAATGAAGATGACATTACATTCCATTCTCCACCAAAAGTGTGAATGTCATGGTTTATCAAAACCATAGGCTCAAAATGGTGATTCAGTGGAAAAGGTGGATGGCCACTGAGATCCATATGGATTAGTTGTACTCCCTTTCTGTTGTCTCCCATTCATCCCCTAGACTCTCATGATTCAAGGCATTAGTGTCCCTTCGTTGTGCATCCAAAAATCTAGGCATGTACGGTCTAGGAGTATATATACTAGTTGTGTAATATTGGGTTGGTATACCTTCATTTGGTATATGCCTTTCTGCATGGCCTTTATGTATGGAGTCCTCATGATTCCCATTTCCCTCATGAGACCCACTATCATAATGATTTCCACCAAATAGGGGTGGATCTTTACCATGTCTTTGCTCCATCAAATACTGATAAAGAATACTTTGAAGTTTGCTCTGTTCTTCCATTAAGGCTATCATTTTGTCCTATCCTCTTTGGAAATTTGAAAAGGATAGTTTGATTTCTTCCTTCCCCAAGGATAAATGGTTTTGCATATCCTCTAGGTTGCACTGCATAATAACGTGGTTGTTCTATAGTGCATCATTCATTGTTTGAGTCACCCTTTCGGCTAAGAAAGTTGCATCTTCTAATGTTGCATTTTATGTCTCATGAGTTTCCACCATACTAATTTCTAGTTATTCTCCTTCAAGAATACATGTTGCAGGTTGTCCCCGGGCCCCCATGGCCTCTCCTCCTGGTCATCAGTGTTTTATCACAGGCTAGTGTAGGAATTGGATATGATACCACTATAATGTTCCCAAGCAGGATTGCTAGGAACTTGGGGTTTTAAGTTTGTTTGTTTGCTTTGTGTTTATCAAATGTTTTGCAGGTTATCCTTCAGATTTGCGCATGGAGTGGATTAACAAGTTTTCACAGCATATAATGGTGGAAATTGTAACAAGAAAACAACAATAACAACATGCTAATGGTGTACACAAGAAGATAGTCACAAACTTTATATCTGGCCTTTATTTAGTAAATATGTTGACCTCCAACAAGAGATACAAAGATATGTGAGAAATATAAGAGATACAAGTGTTGTGAATGAATATTCCTCCAACATATGTTGCAAGAGGTAGTAAGGAGCCTTCCTAGAATCTCAGTGACTGCATGCATAAGACAAGATCACTTTATTTCCCTTCCTCTAGATCTGGTATTGAACCTGGCAGAGATGCACCCCTCTTAGACTACAAAACCCTCAATATTTTGGCCTCTTTAGATCTGACCCTCAACCTCTTGTATAATGTTGTTGATCTATATATCAGGGCCTTCCAAACACCAATGAATATTTTCTCAGCCTTACTGCGAGATCTGGCCCATCAAACTCAATGAATCCACTACTATAGTGCCCGCTCCTTCAAAAATTCGCCCAATGCAAGAATAAATTGATATACAGCTTAAAATCCCCCAAGAATGATGATAAAAGGAGTTAGGGTGTTGTAAAATCTTCCTGGAATGACCTTGATCTTATATCTATATTTCCTTGGACAAATCGAATTGTTTTTTCCTCCACAATGCACTCTCTCTACAGAAAATCTCCAGATCTGCGCCCTGACTCTTCATCCACTATAGAAACAAAACCTGTAGCTTAATAGAATGGTGAGGGAGGAATATTTCACCTCCTTGGCCAAGCTTGGACCAAGAACAGAGGGATCTTTCACCTCTTTGTTGATCTCTAGGGTTTGTTCACTCAAAACCCTCAAAATGTAAGCTACATAGCTCAAGAAGAAATAAGATAAAATGACATGAGTAATCAGTGAGGCACCCTCCTCTTTCTTGTATATCTCTATCTTCTAATTTTCAGTTGAGTTACTTTATTTTCTTTTCTAAGGTTATTACTTTCTTTTCTCCTTAATTCAAATAACCCTTTTTTTGCTTTATCAAATTCACTGTAGTAATATAACATTAAGTTCCTCAGTGACACTTTAGCACCTCCTAACCCATTTTACCCATGGGACTATAGTTTAGAGGGGTGACTAGACTACTGAGTCCTTTAATGTTCTTGTCAAGGAGAGGGGAACATTACAAAAGGTGACCCTTGATTCTCCTATGGGTAGAGGATGCACATTATCGACATTTGAGATATACTCTTTAGTTAGTTGGACCTTTTTTTTCTACTTTTCATTTCACTTCCTCTTAAAGCAAACCCTTATGAAATCTTGGTGCATGAAATAAAACTCAAAGGTGTCAACTTAGCATTGAACTTCCATATATGGTTCAAGATTCATTAGCTCTTCTATGAACCATTGTGCCAAGTCTGATACATTGCTTGTTGCTTACACGATGGCATCCTCATCTCGCTTTCTGTTGATGCTACCCTCAACTATGGTTTTCTCATCACATAATTAAATATAGTCATTGTGGCTTGTGATTGAATTCTTCTCCTTCAAACACTCCTTGGGAATTGACCATCCAAATTCTTGAAGGATTTGAATGTCGACTAACTCATTTTCCCTCATGCCACTGGTGCCTAGCACATTGGTTAGTACTTTGACTATAGAGGCCTTTTTTTAATCTTGGAGACAATTTTCTCAAATTGTTTAGCCATTGAAGTGAACACAGTGCCAAAAGTCATAGGGGGCTTAGCTAACGACCTTGGATCTATTAGGGGAAAATATGGGAGCTCTTCTATGTGCTTGCTTCTTATTACTTCCACCTCTACATAATTTGATACTCTTCCATATAATTATCCCTACTCATTCTTTTGATGACATAATCTTCAAACCAAGGATTGAGATATAAAGAACTTCTCAACCATTTGCTGAGAGTTACAAACTTTGACTATCTTTGAGTAGAAATTGTAAGTCTTAGATTCTAGGGATAATTCCTCCTAATATGCTACATCAAATACTTGATAGCCTTCATTTTTCATAGGAAAATTGGGCTAGAGTTTTGTCTGTCTATTTTGCAACGTTGTTTCCACCCTATGCAATATTGTCTAAAAGGTTATCTCTTAGATTAATAGTCCAACTAGCACTTTCTTGGGAAAAGAGTGAGGAACAATGGACACATGTATACTCTTATGTAGCAAATTCTTTCCAATAAGCACTAGTCGCCTATCTATGTTAACACCTCAATGGATTTCAATGAGAAATGAGGGTACTTCTTACCATGGATCCTCTTGTACAAGGGGGCCAAGATAAAGTCATATATCGAAAAATACCATTGAACATATTTGGTGATCCACATGCCCTAAAAGTAGGCACGCGTAGGTGAAAAGGAAGGATGCCAAGTGGACTTAAAGCTAGAAAGTTTGTGCAAGCACACATGCAATCCACGAGGTAGGATGCCATGTAGAATTTGAGTGTACTATTATGTAAAGGCGTTTTAGCTTCTTGATTGCATTGAACAAGGTTATTGGATATGATATTTTCCCAATTAAATATCGTTCCATGTTTGAGCAACTTGTGCATGTTTGGGATCCAACTTAGCCATATGCACCTAGTCTCTTGTATCCCATACAAGTGCTTCCAGAGCACCACTGGGTCTCGGATTTATGTTGGTAAGTTTCTGACCAAGTATACTTTGGTCGTGGTTGTTTTGAAGGGTTTAGCTAGGAGCCACCATTATTTTACAATGTTATGGACATCTTGCACTTTGCAAAAATCTTGTAACCACCTTGCTCTCACGGACATTGTAGGATGTGGGGATTTGTACAATCTTCGAATCTTAATGGTATTAAATCACCCAATCATGCCATCGCTTCACGATTTCAATGTGTGAATGGAAGGATAAACATTCTCGATTATAATATGCAACATGTCTTCACATGGAAATAAATCTTCTTTGGCTCCCACCTTGTGGAGATGCAAGACCATAACATTGAAATCTCAACATCGTTCCCCTTGGTCATTTTTCTTAGTATTGGCGACTTGTGGATGCTTTCCATCATTTTACATGTGATACAGGGATTGGTATTTGGGATTCAAAGTAGCGTTGGGTAGGAACATTGTATCTATGAAAAAACTAAAAACTATCTGGATCAATTGGTCATGAAAAAGCTATCTGGGTCAGGTGGTCATGCATTCTTCCCTCTCCCCATAACTCTACAAGAATAAGAGAACCTTCACGAGACAAGTTTTTGTGTTAAATAATTACAAACATGCACCCCATTAATGATAAAAACTCATACAATTAATATGCACAATCTTACTCGAAGAGAATGGGTGGTGAGGTATGAAGGTGTTCATGTGCATATCACAATTTTATTTAATATTAACTCATTTTCAAAAATATGATTAACAATAATAATCCTTTCATATGTGTGGATATATGTGTAAGAACACACCTATACAATGTCAACTCCCTATAGGTGGCAAGGAGAGAAAGTGCGTACAATCTCACCATAATTACAATCATGCATATGCATAGGGTAAATGGTGAGGGATGAAAGTATACATTTACATATCACATTTTTCTCTCTTTTCCTCAAATATTTCAGACGAAGACACTCTTGACTTTGGTGACCAGAGAGAGGGGGGGGGGGGGGGGGGGGGGGATCCTTATCCTTATCTTACCCAACCCTTTAGGCCACCAGGGATGCCTCCCCTGGGGTAGACCTCTTTCTACTCCTAAAACGTGGGGATATCCTACTGAGGTGATAGTGGTAGGACATCCTGGTTTTTACACCAATCTCCCTCACTTTCCTTGGTCTTTGGGAAAGTGCAAATTGTGAAGTAACATGGAACATTTCTTTATCATAAAACCAACAACCTAAAATAAAACATGATCAAGCATATAACATTAAGGAGAATATTCTTCCAGCTAAAGCATATGCAAAATCAGAGGTTTTGACTAACCACAAATAGTACAGTAGCTACCAAGAAATTTCCCATTTCATGTTAGATGTTATCAAGCAATAGATAAATGAACAATAAATAAAGAAAAAAGAGAATACTCCACATGATACAATGTTAAAACTCACAATCACCAATAGAGCTAGGAGAGGAGGGAGTAGCCTATAATGAAGCCTAGATCTACAAGAGCATGTAAAACTTGACTAACAAAGGTTTCTTTATTTGCATATGAAGAAAGCTTACAATGCAAAAAAAAAGATCCCATACAAAAAATTCTTACAAATGACCACAAGAGTTCACTTTATTCAAAATAGTGTGAACGTTAACCTTCCAAATGGCTCTTAGCCTTCCATCTCTTCTCTTTCTTGAATTTTATTTTATGACCAAAAATAAATTTAGCAAATAACTAAGTTGGTCATATTTGATGTAGATTATTTTAGTTGGGTGAATATTTCACCCAACATCTTTCCAGGTTCACTAGACACATTCTCTATCCTTGTCATAAGACTAGCCAACCTAAGTTCCACATTAATCTTCTTGTTGGCTAGTTTATCACAATCATTCCTTAGTTTTTCGAACTATTTGGTGGGGAGCATTATGAAACTTTCCAATCCAACTTCATTGATATGAAGGATTTCATTAGCATCAAGTTTCCTTGAGTCAATGCTCCGAACAACTTTCGCCTTGAGTTTCTCAAGTGCAAGGTTTTTTTCATCAGGGCAATTGAGAGGATAAACTAGTAAGTCCCTTATGACTTGAGTGTTGGACAAAATATTAAAGATTTCATTAAGGATGTTGAGTTCTTTAGTTTGCACAACTTGCATAGTTTGATCTTCATAATACATGTGAGAATGTATTTTGGTAGCTTTGGATGAACTTAGCACATGAACATGAGTCAAGATCATAGCATATTTATCTTGCCATTGACAACATTGTACTAGCTCTAATTGTCATGGCCAAAGGTTGACTAGCTTCTCACTGACCTAATTGTTGAATTGGGTCATTGAATCCCAAATAAAGTGCATGTCGATGACCTCGGTGAAATAGTGATTCACCAAAGGGATAATCCCATCTTGTAGGTCTGTGGCCCTTCTTATAAACACCATCTTACCCCCAATATGAACTTTTTGTTCCTAAGTTTTTCTTTCAACTGAGTGTTTTCTTTACTCATGGCTAAGAGGTTGGTATGCATTTTCTTTCATTTTCCTTGGAGCATTCTGCAAAGGTGAGTTCCCCTATGGCTAGAGGATGCACATTGTCAATGTTTGAGATATATGTTTTGATTAGTTGGACCTCTTTTTTATACTTCTCATTTTGCTTCCTCTTAAAAGACACCCTTTTGAAATCTGTGTGCATGAAATAAGACTCAGAAGTGTCAACTTTTCATTCTAATTATGTATATGGCTAAGGATTCATTAGCTCATTTATGAACCATTGTGCCAATCATGCTACATTGCTTGTTGCTTTCACTATGGCACCCTCATCTTGCTTCCTATTGACACCACGTTCAACTATTCTTTTCTCATTACATAATTAAACACTATCATTGTGGCTTGTGACAAAATTCTTCTCCCTCAAACATTCCTTGGGAATAGAGCATCCAAATTATTTAAGGATTTGAATGTCAGCTAACTCAATTTTGCTCATGTCACTGGGAGCTCGCACATTTGTTAGCACTTCTACTGTAGAAGCTTGTTTTTTTATTTTTTTATTATCTTGGAGCAAGTTTGCTTAGTTGTTTAGCCATTGAAATGAACACAGTGCCACAAGTTGTAGGGGACTCAATTGATGGCCTAGGATCTATCAGGGATAAAGATGGGACCTCTTCTATGCACTTGATTATTCTTACTTCCACTTCTATGTAATCCAAAAATCTTATGTATAACTATTCCTACTCATTCTTTCGATGACATAACGTTCAAACCAGGGATTGAGATACAAAGAACTTCTCAACAATTTGATGAGAGTCATGGAATTTGACTATCTCTAAGTAGAGATTAGTGTCTTAGATTACAGGGATAATTCCTCCCAATATGTTATGCCAAATATTTGATAGCCTTCAATTTGCATAGGCAACTTAGGACAACACTCTTTCTTTATTGTTTGCAATGTCGTTTCCACCTCATGCAATATTTTCTGAAAGGTTATCTCTCATATTAGCAATCCAACTAGTACATGCTTGGGCACAATGTGAGGAGAAATGGACACCTATATACTCTTATGTAGCAACTTCTTTCCAATAAGTACTAGTCACCTATTTTTGATAACACCTCAGTGGATTCCTACGATAAATGGGGGAACTTATTGCCATGGATCCTCTCATACAAGGGGGGGCAAGATAATGTCATATATTGAAGAAAACCCTTGTGCATATTTGGTGATTCACACACGCTAAAAGTAGGCATGCACAGGTGAAAAGGAAGGCTTCCAATTGGGACTAAAGCCAAAAAATCTATGCAAGCACACATGCAATCCATAAGATAGGATTCCAAGTAGAATTTGAGTGCACTATTGTTTAAAGTCATTTTAGCTTCTTGAATGCATCAAGCAAGGTTATTAGATATGGCATCTTCCTAGTTAAATATCATTCCATGTTTGATGTTAAGTGCCAAGTACTTGTATACAGAAACACTACAAATATTCAGAGACAACATAGAAAAATCCACTCTTTATTATATCAAACCCTTAGGGTAGGGAAACACCATACAATGGATCATACTGTGGAAGGGATCCTCTCCTATTCACTTGCCTCTTCGAGGAGGCATCCTTCTATTGAGATACCGCTTAAAATACAATATTTATCTTCTTCACATCCCATTACATTTCTTGAACCCCTTTATATAGTGCTACCAACCACCTAAGAATAGTATAGAGGAGGAACTTTCTAGAAGTAGAACCTTCTAGTAAGTCATCTTACATTTATTATATCTAACTACATAGTGGGCCTTACTTAATAATATAGTGGACCTAGTCCACCTTACATTGAATGGCCTCCACTATTATCAGTGTGGGCCCTCTGATCCCTCCACTACCTCTCTAGATACACTACCTTACATCCCCCTTATGAAAGTGTTGTCCTAAATGCTTGTTATGAGGGTGTACAACCATATACCAGGGTCCCATGGATAAGTGTTGTTATGAGGGTGTACAACCATATACCAGGGTCCCATGGATAAGTGTGGACCATAGTGTTGAAGGAAACTAGAGAAATAGAGTCCCATGTAGAAATGAAAGCCACCATGTTGAAGTAGTCCAATTTCCACGGTAAATCGAGGTCCCATGTCCAAGTGCTCATGTATACTCCATGCAAAAGATATATGAACCCAATAACCAACTGAAAATGATGCTCCATATATTGACACTTGTCATGTGGATCCAAATGAGAAGATCCATCCACATAGTGGGAAAGGGTCGTAGCTGAATCTGGACGAAATAATACCACTGTAGAATATGAAGGATGGAAATTGGTAATCATACTCCTAATTTGTTACAATGATGTTCTCTGTAAAAGGTGGATTAGATTCATCAAATAAAATACAAAAGTGGTTGTCATCCCAAAATGGCAATTATCCATATATCAATTATCACAATCATTCTCATAATCGTACCAAGCATATCTTTCTTGATAATATTTGTCCATAACATGACTTGAAATTTTGGAATCTTGAATACATTCCTCTTGAATATGTTTCTTTTCAACTTTGAACTCTTGAATATGTCACATTTCAACTTTGAACTCTTGAATTGTTGTCTTGATGGCTTCCATGGTTTTAGAGCGAATATCCATCGGAAACAACACATATAATATACCAAAATAAAGCTCTTAAAATTATTTATCCAATGTCACTGATTTGGTAACAACCTATGAAAAGTTATGAACTCTACAATCCCGTCGTCGTCACAAAACCCCCCCAAAAATGGTTGATTTTAAATCAACGATATCTTCACTTCCACAACTCCTATTTGGACTATTGTTTTTCGAAATTGGCTGAAATTGTGAGAGGAACTAAGATATGCAATTTGTTTTGGAAAATTCATCCCCAGATGCTACGGAAATCAGAAAAAACACACAGTCGTCCCCAGAAAAAACCCTGAAAATAACATATTTTAAAACTTCAATAACTATACTTCCCAAACTCCGTTTCAGATGATTTTTTTTTTCAATTAGGTGTTTTTCTGAGAGGAACTCATACATACAACCATTTTATGCAATTTTTTCATAGAAATACACATAAATCATCTGGAATGTCGCGACCCTCTTTGGCTTCTCCGAAAAAATCTGCAAAAAAAAATTGCCCTCAATTATTGCCAAGGAAAGTGCTCTTATACCACTTGTTAAGTACCAAATACTTACATACAGAAACACCAAAAATATTCAGAGACAATATAGAAAAATCCACTATTTATTATATCAAACCCTTAGAGTAGAGAAACACCATACAATGGATCCTATTATGGAAATGGTCCTCCCTTGTTCACTTGCCTCTTTGAGGGGGTATCCTCCTATTGAGTTACTGCTCACAATACAATACTTATCTTCTTCACATCCCATTACATTGCTTGAACCCCTTTATATAGTACTACCAACCACCTAATAACATTTTAGAGGAGGAACCTTCTAGTAAGTAGAACCTTCTAGTAAGTCCTCTTACATTTATTATATCTAACTACCATAGTGTGACTTATTTAATAATATAGTGGACCTAGTCCACCTTACATTGTATGGCCTCCACTATTATCACTCTCGTCCCTCTAAGACCCCCACTGCCACCTTACATTGAATGGCCTCCACTATTATCACTCTGGTCCCTCCAAGCCGCCCACTACCACCTTACATTGAATGGACTCCACTATTATCACTCTGGTCCCTCCGAGCCCCCCACTAAATCATTATAATGGACCTAGTCCACCTTACATTGAATGGCCTCCACTATTATCACTCTCGTCCCTCTGAGACCCCCACTGCCACCTTACATTGAATGGCCTCCACTATTATCACTCTAGTCCCTCCAAGCCGCCCACTACCACCTTACATTGAATGGACTCCACTATTATCACTCTGGTCCCTCCGAGCCCCCCACTACATTGAATGGACTCCACTATTATCACTCTGGTCCCTCCGAGCCCCCCACTACATCATGTAGTGGGGGGCTCGGAGGGACCAGAGTGATAATAGTGGAGTCCATTCAATGTAAGGTGGACTAGGTCCACTATATTATTAAATAAGTCCCACTATGGTAGTTAGATGTAATAAATGTAAGAGAACTTCAGAAATAACAATCAATAATCTCAACAAGGTTACACAAAACCATTCACCACAATATTCAACACAAGAAGTAGAGAAAACCCTTGAGGTAGGGTAACACCATCTATTAATCATTCAGGAAGGATAAAACTCCTCAAGCAATACTTGCTTGTACATTCAAAATATTATTCACCATATCAATTACATTGCTTACACTTCCTTATATAACATTCTTTATCTCCTAAGAACATTCTAGAGAAGGTATCTTCTAGAAGGCCCATTTATTATATCTAACTACCCATTTATTCTATCCACATAGTAGGCCTTATTTAATACCATGGTGGACCTAGTCCATCTTACATTGAATAGCCTCCACTAATAATATCTAACCCCCATTCTCATTAAGTACCTCCCATATTACCACCCATATTACCTCCCTAGGTATATTACATTTGAGCACCTTGTGCATGATTGGGATCCAACTTATTCATATGCACCTAGTCCCTTGTCTCCCATATAAGTGGTTCAAGAGCGTCGTTAAGTCTCAGATTTATGATGGTAAGTTTCTACCAAGTATACTTTGCTCGTGGTTGTTCTAAAGGGTTTAGCCGGGAGCCAACATTCTTTTACAAGATTATGGACATCTTGCACTTTACTAAAATCTTGTAACCACCTTGCACTCACAGACACTGTAGGAGGTGGGAACTTGTACAATCTCCAAATATCAATGGTACTGAATCACCCAATCACATCATTGGTTCACGATTTTAATGTACGGGTGGAAGGATCAACATTCTTGATTATACTTTTCAACATGTCTTCACATGGAAATATGATCTGGATTGTATAAGGAATGGAATGAAACATATACAAGAATATAACAGAGAGGAAAATAATATAGTGAAAATCAACTTATATTAATAAATAAAATAGCAGGAAACTATAGAACACAAACTGACTAGAATGGTGGTTGCTTATATCTGAAGAGAGATAGATAGATGTCATCTATGCTCATTTGCAAAAGCTAACACAAGAGGTCAAAAGGATGAACATTTAACGTAAATCAAGAACCCTAAAGGTCTAAAACCCTAAACCTAGGAGGCAAAGCGCCAAAAGATATTTTTGGGCATGAGTTTCGACATCAACTTTTTGGGGGCGCAACTTTCACATACAAACTATGTTTGGCATGTATAGTAGCTCGTTGGAAAGCTCTAAATGAGGACTACAATATTGCAACATGGCCTTGGTTCTCTGAAGGCAAACCCAAGCCCTTGACCCTTTACATAAAACATCGTTAAGGGCCTTAAAATGACCCCAAAATTTAAGGACCCAAAAAATCCCAGAAAATTACAACACAACTACCAAGATGGAGAACTGTATCGAGTCAGTGGAAGAGGTGGGTGGCTACTGATATCCACCTAGATCAAAATAACTCTTCTTTGGCTCCCGACTTATGGAGATGTGAGATTTTAACATTGAAATCTTGACATCCTTCTCCTTGATCATTTTTCTCAATGTTGGTTACTTGTGTGGTTACTTGTGGAGGCTTGTCGTCATTATACATGTGATAAAGGGAGTAGTAGGTGGGCTTCGAAGCAATGTTAGGTAGGAACATTATATCTATGAAAAATCCATCTAAGTCAAGTGGTTGTGGAAAGGTTATCTAAGTCAAGTGGTGGTGCATTCTTCCCTCTCACCATAACTCTACAAGAATAAGAGAACCTTCACGAGACAAGTTGTTGTGTTAAATACTTACAAACATGCAGCTCATTAATAATATAAACTCATACAATTAACATGCACAATCTTACTCAAAGAGAATAAGTGGTGAGGGATGAAAGTGTTCATGTAAATATCACAATTTTATTTAATATTAATTCATTTTCAAAAATATGATTAACAATAGTCATCCTTTCATATATAAAAAATATGATTAACAATAATCATCCTTTCATATATGTGGATATATGTGTAAGCATACACCTATACAATGTCAACTCCCTATAGGAGGTAAGGAGAGAAAGTGTGTACAATCTCACCATAATTACAATCATGCATACGCACAGCGTAAATGGTGGGGAATGAAAGTATACATTTACATATCACATTTTTCCTCAATATAAACTCATTTTCAAAAATATAATTAACAATATTCATCCTTATCCATTAGTAAAGACATATGAGCACGCAAAAATACCACGTCATCTTCAAAAATACGATCACCTGTGCCTGGGAAAGGTTCTTTCCATCATCACAATATGGTCTCGAATTCTAAAATATTCTTATAATAAAATATAACTGTCATTTAAAAATGGTAAGCTATACTTTTCTCCCAAATGTATTTTTATATAATTGTTATTTTAAAAATAAAATGTTAAAGAGGTTGGTCCAGTTGAGGTGTTGAGGTGTTGTTATTACGTAATTGTTTTTATTGGTTTTGGTTAAATGTTTTATTTTTTGGGTTTTTTTTAAGAAATTGGTCAAATTTAGGTAATGTAAATTTGGACAAAATTTTTATTTTCTGTTGTTTAAATTGTTTTTAAAATTCAGTTTACTGAAAAACTCTATCATTCATCACCAAATTTCAAACAAAATCAAACTAAATATAAAAAAACTAATAAGAAAACTAAATATAGTTTTTCTATTAATACCCCACCACAAATTCAATCATTCATCACCAAATTTCAAACAAAATATAAATAATAAAAAAATAGAAAAAAAATAATAAATTTAGAATACTGCGTTCTTATCCACCAATGAAAGTTTGATTCCTCGAATACTTCTTCAAAACGAAAGAATCGTATATTAGAAGGAATATTGAACTAATTCTGTACGAAATATCTCACAGTTTGCTTTGCTTGTTGCTTATAGCTTGCGTGCAAATGCGATGCCCCACGTGAAAAGACTTCTTTCGGCGTTGTTATACCTACAGATTATTTAAACAAAACGTGGGGATTCTTCAACAATACCCCAACCAACTGTAGCTACATCGTTCATTTTAAATCACAGATTTTGTATGTGCTCTGTTCAGCGATTCCAAGAATCCCGCCCGCCATGGCTCGCATTCCCGCCATTGTTCTCAGCATTTTGTGCGCACTAACGATTGATGTATCAGCGGCAGGGTCCTTCGAATTAGAAACAGAGTATATTGATATGGTCACTGAGAAGATTCAGGACCTGGAGCCCCATCTCTTTAAGCTCTTTGGAATCCATCCCAAGTCTCTACAGTTTGCGGAGTTCACTCGCAGGTCTCTGATGTTATTGATACAAATGGTCTTCATGGCTGCATTGGGTCTACCCTGTGTTTTATTGCGTTTTCTCTGCTCTATATAAGAATTGCTTTCATGTCTGTTCAGATGCATGCACTGTTGCAATATGCATGAGAATTGATAATTATGCATGCTATTATTTAAGAGAGCAGTTGAAAATGGCAGCCGGTGAGTGTTTGTAATGCTTTTCTCTCAATCCTGTGCAGGCATGGCAAGACATACGATACAGTCCACCAACTTGTGCACAGATACAATGCTTTTGTGAACAACTTGGATTTGATCGAGTCAAGAAACAGCATGAAGCTTCCGTATACTTTGGGAACCAATCGTAAATCAAATCGTCCCCTCCCTCTATTTTCAGAATTGTTTTTGGCTGAATTTCGAAATCTTCAAAACCTTGATGATGGTCTAAAAAATTGGTGGCAATTAACCAGATAGGTGCTTTGTTTTTTGGGTTCAGCAAGGCCTATATTGCTTACACTAAACTAAAATGAAGACTGGACTGATAAGTATATTGAACAATGTTGTGCAGAGTTTGCTGACATGACATGGGAGGAATTCCGTGGAAAACATTTGGGTGCTTCACAGGATTGCTCAGCTACCAAGAGTAATCACAAGTTGACGGATGCCCAGCTTCCTGAGAAGGTAGTACAGTAATCCTCTGAATGATACTAGATATTTAATAAACTCTTTGCAGGGAATGAAGTCTTCAAACCCTCTTTATGTGTGTATCTGTGTTGCTGACTTTGTTTGGATATGCAAACAAGCATGCAATTTTGTTTTAATAGAAGCTTCTATAGATGATATCGTCTACAGGGGAGTAGAATGGTCTATTGCCTTCCATGAGCTGTGTCTGTGCCTATTTCCAGGCAACCTAGTTCTTTCTGAAATAATTTCACCTTATGGAAAACTATAGGTCTATGGAGGAATTTCGTCACATTGATGAACAAATGCTTTTGTGCCTAGATACGCCCTTGCAACCATGACTTATATGATTTGATCATTCTTCCCTCTTCCTTCTTTGGGAATTGTAATGTGCAGAATCCTTATGGGCTATTTTGGATGTTTTTGTTTGATTGGCATGTGTTAACAGAAAGACTGGAGAGAAGAAGGCATAGTGAGCCCTGTTAAAAATCAAGGTCATTGTGGATCCTGCTGGACATTCAGGT
>CBVK0103850565.1:0-12975 GCA_900067695.1 Picea abies
GAACACATTGGTTGGAGTACCATGTCGATGTATAGTCCTAAAAGGCTAGACCTCAGCTTGGTCCCAAACTTGGCTTGACTTGGGGGGGTTGGGTCAAGGGGCAATATGCAACCATTAATTTTAGTAGTAGTTGTCGGGCGCTTAGTCTTCTTAGTGGTAATGACAAACTAGAAGAGGGGGCTGATCCAAGTGACTATGATAGAGGGATGTTGATGCATTATCAATGCCTTAAAATCATTTCCTCCCCGATGAATATAGCCAAACACCTCTAATCGAGGCATCTAAAAAAGTAAAAATATAAACCCTTAGAATCCCTACAAAGGCAATGTAGATCTCATAATAAATAACACAATAGTAGGAAAAGAGTTCCTTTGTTTCTATCTCACGTAAGGAGCATAAATCTATAAATTTGTTCCTCCCAAGGAAGATGATGATATATCTCCACCCCCAACTGGTGCAAACATAAATGAATCTCCCTAAGAGAAATCCAAAAAGAAATCCAAAAGTTGTGCTTCAAAGAGTGTTGGAGGTAGCTTGGTGGAACAACGAGGCAATGTTACAAGAGAACATTCTCCCCTGGGTGGGGGGCATGCCCCCCACATTTCCCATGTTTCCAAGATAGGGAAATTAAATGGGGGATGTTTCCCCGTGTCCATTTTTGGGGAAAACTCAGGGAAATATTGAGGGATGTTTCCCTTTTGTGGGAAACCCCCAAGTGCCCCCCCTCTCAAAAGGGGCACTCCTAGGCATCCCCCATGGCTTTTTCCCAATGACCTTAGAAAATGTCAACTTTTTAAAATAAAAAACACAAAAAATAAAAACCTTAAAGCAGATGTGAATATTTATTTCATGCTTCGATTGTTGCTGTTTGCGACTTGTCATTGTTTCTCATATATTTAATTTTTTTTTGAATGGAGTCCCCTATGTTGGGGACCCTAACATTTTCCATGATGTTTCCTAAAATTTGGGGTTGTCCCGACACATCCCTGGACACATTTCCCCATTCCTGTGTCTCCCCGTCCCAGAAACTTGGTAGAACATTGCAATGAGGCCATCAAAGATATGGAGTAAGTGCTAAAAGTAGAAAGCCAATTTATAATCCAAAAGATTCGAGTGTAGCTCATATAGATATCAATGGTGATTAGATAAGAGAGCATCCAAAGCGTTCCTATACAAGGGAAAATTATCAATAGAACATGCTCTCCAAACCAACAAAGTCATCTCTTGATTGGTCCAAGGAGACTAAACCTATCAAAGTAGAGTGCTAAGAAACAATGTTAGCCATCGTAGTCTAAGAGAGTGTTGACATTTGTTGCAACCTATGGAGGTAAGTACCAAACTTGAAAGGAGTTTCAAGTCAAAGCACAAAGCACTGAACTTTGTATGGATAATGCTCTAGGGGGCAGCCCCTTTGCAATGAATGAGTTCTTGAAGCATAATCGTTTGAAATCCCTCCACATGAGCCCATACTATGTGACCCAAGCCAAGTCCCCAAAATCTCATAACCATACATCACTATAGGTTTGACCAACCTATTAGATAGCTTCATTTTCGATGGGATATCTTGGAAATGAAGTTGGAAGCATTGTCTCTCAAGTGTTGCCAAGGAAGCCTAGCCTTTGCAAACATGAGGTTGGGATCAAGGTTCATGGTAAAGGTAGAACCAATAAACTAAATGCCTAAATATAAATAGGCAGTGGAAAATATTCTTCACTTGATGGCCTATGAAAGTAAAATTAAGGTTCCCGAGGGCCTCCTTAGTAGTATAAAGGCCATAATCTTGGTTAAAGGCCTCCTTAGAGAAGACCTCACAATGCAATGGAAAACATCCTAGGTAGATGCTAAAAAATAATGATAACGAAAGTATAAATGTGAAAAAATGGGTTACCAAGCATCTCCGTTATACAAGATAATTCTTCCTTAATATCTCACTAATAGGTGTAAATGAATAATCCTAAGCTAATGAATACCATATCTAATGGGGATAAGCATACCCCTCCCTTGAATAATAGTTTTGGCCATATGTTATCCAACAACAAGACCCACCAGCATGTACATGACACACGCTAGAGATTTAAGGAAATGGGTAGGAGAGAGCTCATATCATGAGAAAGTGATCAAATCCAAGACACACTAGGTTCTAGGATGAACTCATTAACTACTTCCAAATAACAAAGGAAATTCTAACCTTCAATATGAAGAGTTTGGGAAGAACTCTTGTGATACAAGAGGTATACTTCTCACTCGAAGATGGTTACTAGGTAAGCATGAAAATATGCATTGAGAAAGACATTCACTAAATTGAAACCATGAAAAGGATCTCATCTAAGAAGCCATAGGAGAGTTCCAAGTTTCAACATATGTTCCACCAATATTTGGTATGAGGTCTCAGGATGGTGAGGGAACACCCCAATTTCGAGGACACATGGGATCTCATCCTATAAGACACAATCTAGATTAGGAGACCCACACTTAAGTCAAATCTAGATGAGTAAATCAAAATTTCTTTGTACCACACATTGGATCTTTCCTCCACCTTTTACTCATTTCTTTTTCTTTCATTTGTATAAGATATATTGCATTGGATGTAAGCCTTTCCATCCTATAGGCCAGTGGATCTCTTGAATGTTCCTACCACACATGCAATGTCTCTTCCTAGCACATAGGACTTGCACACCTTGCTTTGCCACTCCCTCAAAGCCTTTTGGCATACTATCTTCCCCCGACACCCCAACTTACCTACTAATATTGACTCTCAATCCATGTTCACCCACATTGTCACCCTTTACGATGTTCCTGATCAATCCCCTACCTTGGTCACATCCCCCCCATCCTCTTGTCACATGTTCTACTATACACATATCAAGGAGGCAATATGGGAGATGAACACTAGTAGAGCTACTCGGGTGGAGTTCTTCAAGCATGATATAAACTCTCTAGTGCACTACATCGTTGATTTGTTTAACCATGTTTGCATTGGTTTCCTATTGGCTTGGTCCCACCATATCATCCACCTGATTCATAAATCGTGGCCTAGTTTAGAGCTGAATAAATATAGGACAAGCATGGTGAGACATGCATACTCAAAGCTCTATGTCACCACTCTTCAATTACAGTTATTTGAGGGGCTCGAGAGGCAAACCCTTTGGGGTAGGGGACAAGTAGGTATCAAACCGGGGTATCAAATGATGGATCATATCATCACTCTTTGGGCCATATTGAGGAGGCGAGGCACTTCTGTTCAAGGGTCTTATATAGTTTCGTAGAATTTCTAAAATCCTTTGACTCAGTTCTGTGAGAGACCATTTTCTAGAGAAATGGGGACATTGGTATCTCAGAGATTCTTATAGCTGCTATTATGCGACTCTATGAGACAGTCCTTGGTCGCCTTCGCACAACACATGAATTATCGAATTTCATCAGAGCACCATTGGGGTGAAGCAGGGGTTCTCCCTCTTGCTCACTTTGTTCGAGATCTACATAGACGAGTTGGAGGCCTTCTTACACGAGCACATCTAGCTAGGTGATGGTTGTCTCCTCCACCATGTCCTTATCTCCATACTCCTCTCTGTTGATGACATGATCCTCTTGGCCTCCACACTAGAGGGTCTGCAAAGACAACTAGATGTTCTTGCGTTGTTGTGCGACCTTTGGGAGTTGATGGACATTCTTGGGAAAACCAAGGTGATGATCTTCAACTGCTTGAAGAAGTCCTCCTTAGATTTCCACTTTTTCTTCAATTGGGAAGTGGTTCCTTAGATTTCCACTTTTTCTTCAATTGGGAAGTGGTTGAGGAGACCAGTGCATAGACATATCTGGGAGTTCGATTTTCAAGGCTTGGATTCGATTTGAGGCAAGCTCTCCAACCTTGTGTGAATAAGGGGTATGGGTCTCTCGCTCTAATAGAGAGACAATGTTTCCAACACCTTTTCCAAGATATATCATTCCAACTGGACCTTATGGACTCCATCAACAGACCCATTGTTTTGTACAGTTCAAATGTTTGGGGATCGAGCCTGCTCAAGTCGGATTGTGCCTGTTACCTCTCCAAGAGGTACCCTGGAGTTTTCATTTTAGCTACACCATTGTAAGCCCAAGGATGCAAGTTAAAGCCGTCTAAACCATAGTGGATGATTTTTGTAGTGGGCTTCTAGACTTAGTCCGATCATGATTAGTCCGCTTATGTCCCCGTCTCACCATCTCTCGTCTTGGATAGGATTGGAGGTTGTGTATTGACTTAATTTATTATTATTTATATATTTTATTTTTATTATAATTTCTTTTTTAATTTATGAAATTACATTTATAACACACTTTACATGTATTAAATTAGGGTTTGAAAAATGTAATATATCTCATTGTTATTAATAAATAAATAAAACAAGTTTTCAACTAGTTTTTTCCAAAGAAAACCTCAATAAAAACTCTTATATTAACTTTTCAAAATGTAATATATCTCATTGTTTTATTTATTTATAACACACTTTACATGTACTAAATTAGGGTTTGAAAAATGTAATATATCTCATTGTTATTAATAAATAAAACAAGTTTTCAATTAGCTTTTTCCCAAAAAAAAACCTCAATAAAAACTTTTATATTAACTTTTATGGTTAACTTTTCAAAATGTAATATATTTCAAGGTTATTAATAAATAAAACAAGTTTTCAACTAGTTTTTTCCAAAAAAACCTCGTTACAAACTTTTATATTAACCTTTATGATTAACTTTTCAATTAGTTATCTTCATTTAATTATGATTGTTATTTATAAATTTTATTTTCAATGTAATAAAATCCATTGACTTGATTTTTCAAATTTAATAGATTTTGCTAAGGACACCCTAAATAAATGAATAGGAGAGCTCTTAATTAGATGAGAGCAATATGTAGTTATACCATATAATATAAAATATTATTATCAAAATGAATGAAGGAACGGAAATTGGCTATAATTAAATTAAAAAATGTTTAAGTGGATGCACATTTAGTTATTACATTAGTGTTTTATTAACTCTCCTTAACTTCTCCAAACTCATTATTATTTTCAAAAACTTCTATTTGAATTTGAATTTCTTGTTCTTTTTTCTTCTCCTTGATTAATGGGTACATTCATAAGGGAAGTTAGTATGTAGATTATTGATCTTTGCTTGCATAGGTTGGTTGTTGATTCTCTCCACACCAAGATTGACCATTGGACATTCATATACTTGATCAACTTTCCCTCTTGTTTTCTCTCCAGGAGGTACCCTAGAGTTTTCGTTTTTGGCTACACCATTGTAAGCCCAAGGATGCAAGTTAAAGCCATGTAAATCATAGTGGATGAGTTTTGTAGTGGACTTCCAGACTGAGTCCGATCATGATCAGTGCCCTTATGTCCCCATCTCACCATCTCTCATCCTTGAAAGGATTAGAGGTTGTGGCAAAGATCTATTGGGACACGTGATTGGGTGAAGCCACACATCTTATGTAGGGGTGATTTCAGTTTGTGGGGCGTAGTGTGGTCCATCGCATGCACACCTATGTCTTCCCACTTAGTTATCTTATATTGAGTCTATAGGCATACCTTGGCCATGGTGCGCTATCATTTTTCTTCTCAACATAGCAGTCTCACAAAGTTTTCATCATTGCACCATTTTTCTTGTAGTGCATGTGTTTTCATGCAAAGGTCCCCAAGGAAAAAATACAACATGGGTTCAAAATGAACAGAAAAAAGTCACAAGCAAAACCCATATTGAAAAATTGTGATTGATGAAATATTAAAAGTTTTCAGCAATGCACTTATTTTCATGCAGTGCACGTCTTTTGAGGCAGTGGTTCCTCGAGGGAAAAATACAACATGGGTTTAGAATGACCAGAAAAAAATCACAAGAAAAACCCATATTGCAGAATTTTCATTGATGAAATATTGAGGGATATGAGTCTCCCCAAAGGAAAATCGTCCCATTTCTTCTACAAAATTGTTGGGCACATTTTACGAAGTCAAATGTTCAAGGAGTGGAATGTTTGGGGTATTCTAGCATTGGAATAATTTTGGCAAGTCAAATATTCTTTCTCCACATGCAAAATAATTAATTGTATTCAAAGATGTTATATTTCCAAGCAAAATAGTTAATTAAACCAATAAAAGACCAAATTATCCTCTTTGGGACAAATTGCAACTACTCATTAATTGATTTGACAAGTCAAACTAGCAGTTGGAAGGAAGAATAGTTCATGTGGACAAAATATAGTCATTATGCTCATTTCTCAAGGGGAAAATGTCCCTAAGTTTATTTCCTCCACTAAATAAATTGGTCAAGTGATTTTTAGATGGATTTATCCCATTTTTTACCAAGATTGATGTCATAAAAAAATATTGTCAAGTGGTTTAGCCTCCAAGTAATTGTGGATGTGCAAACCAAGAATATTATTTTTAATGAGGGAGTTAGAAACTATACATTATAAATTTAACTATATAAGGCTAGCTACTCCTCTCATTTTGGGTGGTTAAAACTTTGTGAGATCAGAATGTCATTTTACAGAACTCAATTCTCTTGTGTCACTGTGGATTATATGTTGTAATGTTTGTTTTTCTTGGTCTTGGATATTTGTAATTGTGTTATTGGCAGGGGTTCTTTAAAAGACTTGTGGAATATATTCAATCAATCCATTGAGGGGATACATAGTCACATGCAAGAGAGGAAGATAGGCCTTCGTCTCCTTACTCTCTTTGTGGGATCCAAGGGTAATTTACCCAAGTTGTTGGACCAACTCCTTTGGAAGTAGCTTCAACCAAGTGGTCTATTATCTCTTTGACCCAAGTTTATTGGTATCTTGGAAACCATCTTGTAGAGGATTTTTCCTAGCAAGATCCAATAAGGAACCCATCTATCGATAAAATCTCTAGCATTGAGGGTGATAGTGCTTCCACTCCAAACCCAATTGTCTAGAGATCTATTCGACCAATCTTAATCTCGTGGGGCCATAATCGCACAAACCAGAGACATCATAAGGTAATAATTAAAGGTAAGAAAATTCTCTCAATTTCTTCAACGATTTTAATTAGAAATAATCTCAATCATCTTTTATTACAAAAAATACAAAAAAAAATCATACCCTAGCTTTGTGTTTCAATTTTATCTCGATTAAGCTAGTAGATCTTGGGGTTTTTGCCTTGTGGGATTTCTCCCTACCCCAATATAAATATGCCCTTATGTTATTTTCTTTATTTAACATCTTTTACAAGGGTTTATTCGAGAATAAGTGTTCAGATTTGCAGTAAAACAACAAGTAAACTATTCAGATCCACACTTGGTGGACACTTTAAAAGGGTGTATTTCGTGAGTTTTATCATTTCAAATCATTTTATTTCAATTCCAGATTTGATTTACATTGTATTTATTTATTTCTAGTCACTATAGAGTTTAAACACAACCCAACAATTCAAATTTTTGGCTGTAGCAAATTTTGGGTTTTGACCTATTTGAACCCCAATTCTGCAGAAGTAATTTTCAGCTTGCTGGAAATTAAATTTACAGCAGATTTGAAGGTTATTGGGCTTAGTAAACACTTATACTTCGCTGCCCTAACCTTCCTACCCACAGATCTAGTGATCTAGTGCATTTTTGCACTTGTGGGAGGCCCAAAATGGTCATTTTCCTTGCCATTTTCTGCGTTTTACTATGTTTTGCCGGTCTGAGATGGAGTGATGGACCCATTCCATGACATATGCACCTCCTTTCTTCTATTTCCTCTTATCCTTAGATCATCTCCTATCATCAAAGGTCCTTGAGCTCGAGGCTGAGGGTTCTTCATGCCTCGGAGTAGATCTCACTCTCTACTACTCTACCTTATTGCACTTTCATGCCTCGGAGTAGATCTCACTCTCTACTACTCTACCTTATTGCACTTTACTTCCTGCATCTCATCTTTTATAGGAGACCTTTTGGTACTCCTGCATTGTATTGACATCATTGTAGTTAGCAGTCTCTTTGACATACTTTTGTAGTCATTAGTTGGACACTAATAAAATTATCTTATCACTTCATGGAGCTTGGAGATGGCCCCATAGTGCGGCTCCTTTACAAACTTTGACATTGGATGCATGGGCTCAAGCTCCCATTGGGCCAATTCAGGGTGGGCTCACATCAGGTTCGAGTGGAGGCTAAACACTAGATACAATGAGAGGACAGACTATGCTGGATCTGCAATAGATAAGGATAGAGGAGCATTTCATATTCAGGTGCCCTCGTTACTATGAGATATGTGGTTGGTTCCATTGCTTGTTTATAAAGTCTTGTAACTCCCTCTCCAACTGTTTTCAGTATCCAGACCAACAATGCCTAGCATTATACTTGGGAGAGGCCCTCAAGCTTAGATTCCACATTCTTTAACCCCCCACTCGATCGAACACTACTCGAAAGATCACATCCTTCTTCTTGGTGCTCCTAGTGGATAGGGGCACCAAAAGATAGGCAGATGGCAGCACCAATCTAGCTCCTAGATCTGCTAGACCTCGAGAGGCAATGCAACCCCCAATAGTGAGACCCATGAGGGAGTGTCATATGAGGGTTCAAGATAATGTACACATGACCAACAAGTAGCCCCCCTCCACCAAATCCAGACAACAGTTCACCTCTTCTAGACATAGGGGCACTCCCTAGGTCAAATCTAGCTCCTCCAACTAGATTTTTATACAAAAATTCTTTCCTTCAACCTTGTATGGTAGGAAAGATTCACAATTGACTTCAGAGATTGACCCCTCCTCAGCTCGACGACAACCTCTTGGAGCACTAAGGTTCTTTCCCATGAGCTCAACTCCTAAACATTGTATTTCCTTTTAGCATTATGGTAGTTTCTCTTAGGTCATAGTGACCAGTTTGGTTTCTTGCTTTTATATGAGTGACCTTCACACTCCCACTTTGTATTGCCACTTATGTACTAAGCAGTCGTGTTGATCTAAATTCTAATTTTTGTCACTTGTTGGACATTAATAAACTTATCTTATCTCTCAAAAGATGTTCAAGAGGTCATTAAGAGGCTAGCATCAAAAGAGGCAAAAGACATCAATGGACTCCAAGTGGAACACTTGAAACGGGTAGCAAAATCCCTTAGCCAACACATCACTGCATTACTCAATCAAATGAGTCATGAAGGGTTTCCTAGAAGGATGGCCAACGAGTCTTATTCTACCCATCTTAAAAGTGTCGATTTCTATTCTAATTCCAGATCTGAAAATTACTTCCAAGTGACTCAAACAATGAGCCCTAGAACTGTTATCACTGAACAATTTTACATTGAAATTATGACAGAAAATTATAGCAGCGAAAGCAACAAGATTAGAGAGAGATCATCCATACACGAGACACAAAAAATTTTGTTTTGTAAATTGTCAAATTCAGAACTTCCCGAGGGCAAAATCAGCCCTCCCAACAATCACAAAAGCACCAAATCTGAGGAAAAAACTAGTCCTATCAAAAACAACAAAAATCAACAAATTACCCGAGAAAATTCCCAACTTATAAATCTGCTGCAGACCACTTGTACGGCCTGCTGATGTCAACCTATATGACCCTGCTGACTTGCCAAAATACTCACACGTGTGAACCTGGAACCCTTCACATGTGCAGTTGTATGGTTTTGGTCACATGTGTGACTGTACAGATTGTTCCGTACCACATGTGTGGCTGTACGGACAAGCTGTCCTCACATGTGCGGGCCTGTTGCTTCCTTCTCCTCACACGTGTGGCCTTTCTTGGCTGAAAACAGAAACAAAATGTCCAAGAAACCCTAGGCTAGAGTTGTCAAAATCGCAGAATCACCCTAGCTGAAATTTCCAAGCTCCTAGCACAAGTGTTCACTCACTTATGCTAACTCCATAATGTTACAATGAGATTGTCACAATCTCTCCTCTACTTTTATAGGAGTCTAATGTGAGTTTAGAAGCCCTTAACTTGCTCTAAGGAGCCCTCCACTAAACTCAATATTAAATCAGAATTCTTTATTCCTCTTTGTGGGTGTGACACCCCAACACAAGCCCCCAAAGCCCATCAACAAGCCCCGAGCTTCATTCCAAGGGGGTTTTCACTAAACGAAGAGTCCAATGTGGTGCCAATGAAAATTCCCACATGCCCGACACCAAGGCCACAAGTGGGAATACCTCCCGAAGCGACAAAAGCATCAACACTCCCTCTTAGCGAGGGAGGTATTCCATGCTCCATCATCTGGATGTATCTCTGTCTCTCATACTGGACATAGCTTTGCCTCCTGCATTGGATCTGCTACCATAGCTGCACTCCAATCCTCCTGATTGGTTGCTCCCTCTGTCACGGAAACAAAACTTGTTGTATAGCATGGATCCTCTTGGGAAGGCACGCAACTCCTAGAAGCCTCCCGCTTTCGAGCCTCCTACATTGGATCTGCTACCATAGCTGCACTCCAATCCTCTTGATTGGTTGCTCCCTCTGTCACGGAAACAAAACTTGTTGTATAGAATGGATCCTCTTGGGAAGACACGCAACTCCTAGAAGCCTCCCCCTTCTAAGCCTCCTGCATGGCTTCCTCAACCCATGACACCTTCCTGACAGTCTTGGAAGATGTCTCTCTTCCATCTAAACCTAAAGGTGGACTCCCTCTAACTGGACGACTCTCTCTCTGAGCCCACTGATTCCCTTTGAGATCAGACTCTGTTTGAAGTCAAGCTCCCTTTGAGTTTGTACAACCTCTGGAGCTACCTTCTCCTTGACCTTTGTCACTTTGCTACTGCTGACCATGGCTTGCATAGGCTGGCCCTTCAAACTATACAGGTTGCTCTCTCTAACTCCAAGAACCACTGTTGATCTAAAGCTAGATCCTCTGGGCACAAATAACACCTGTCCATCTCGAAACAATACATGGTAGCCCTTCTTCTCAATCTCTGAGACTGAGAGCACACTCCTCTTGAGTTCTAGCACCCATAACACATTAGACACCCTCAACATCTTCTCCTGACTCCAACTGGAATCGCACTGTCCCAATTCCCTACACTGCATACCTAGTCCCCATAGCAAGCTCCATGCACATATTTGAGTCAATCTCTGTGAAACTCTCAAATAACTCTCGTGCTCCTATCATATGACATGAGGCTCCACTATCCACCAACCAAGCAACATCACTAGAGACTGTACCAGAAAGGGATGAGACTAGTAATAACTCCCTCTGAAGCCTATCTACAACCTCATCAACCTCGTTTGTTGATGTCTGCTTCTTCCTTTCCTTTCCCTTCTGGTGTAGACATTGCGAAGCATAACGACCATAATCATGACAAGCAAAGCACTTGACCTTGCTAAGGTCCTTCTTCCTCCTAGGCTCTGGAGATGACTCTCTTTTTGGAGAACCTCCTTCTCTACCCTTCCTAGTACGGGTAGCTAGGCCCTGATTCTCATCATTGTTGATCTTTTGCTTGCCATTCCTAGACTCTAACCAAGCCTACTGGATGCAATCATTCCATAGTCTCTCAAATCCTGGAAACTTCTCTTGTGCACAAATCCCCTACACAAATGGTTCCCGAGATTCGGGAAGACCTCTCAATGCTACATTCACCAACTCAGCATCCTCAATTGTCTCACTAATAGCTACAAGTTGGTCACGGATCTTAGTGATCCTCATAAGGTAGCTAACGATTGTCTCTGGACTGGACATCTCAACAACTTAAAGTTGGTGCTTCAAATGCAATTTTCCGCTTGTATTCCCACTTTGGTATAGACCCACCAAAGCATCATACATCTCCTTGGAAAACTTATTCTCAGAGATGTGAGGAATCAAGTGATCCTTCACGGATTCTAGCAACATCTGTGTGGCCTTCACTTATTTCTTATGAGTTGTCAATTCCTGCGAATCAGTAGGACTTGGAAGCACACCCTCAACATACTCTTTGAGGTCATTCTTCTCCAACAGAAGAACAAACCTGGCCTTCCAAGCCCAGAAGTTTGTTGCCCCTTCCAAACTATCATCAATCTTCAAAGTGTTCACCATTGTGACCTGCCCATAACAAGAACAATAAAATATGCAACCAACTATAGTAGCAAATGTGTCTCAAGAGATGACTCCCTCTCTTCCTTCAAAGCCTCAGCTCTAATACTATGTCAATTTCTCATATCACTAATCTCAGGTCTAAAAATTACTTACAAGTGAACCAAACAGTAAACCCTAACCATTATCACTAAACAATTCTACACTAAAATTATTGACAGAAAATTACAGCAGCGGAAACAACAAGATCAAAGATAAATCATCCATGCACTTGACAAACAACTTTTTGTTCTGTAAATTGTCAAATTAAGAAATTTCCAAGTGAAAAAATAGCCCTCTAAACAGCTGACAAATTCACCAAAACTGAGGACAAATCAGTCCTCCCAAAATCAAAAAAAACAGCAAACCAACCTCAGCAAAATCCCGGGACAAATTTCCACTTTGCAAACCTGCTACAAGTCACCTCTACGGCTTGTTGACTTCAGCCTCCTGTATGAACCTATTACCTGCCCAAAATTCACACGTGGGACCTGTAGAAACACTCCACACGTGCAACCTGCAGAAACACTCCACACGTGCAACCTGCAGAAACACTCCACACGTGCAACTGTTTTGTTTTGGTCACACGTGTGACTGTACGGACCTGTTGTACTCACACGTGCAGACCTATACGGACCTATTGTACAATTTGTACCACATGCAAACGTGTACAGACTGTTGTACACGCGACCTTCTCTTTCCTCCTGTACAATTGTCTTTCCTCCTCTCTCCTCACACGTGGCTTTTCTTGGCTAAAATAGAAGCCTTCCTTGGATGAAACAAAAACAGAAACCCTAGGCTAGATTTGTCAAAATTGCAGAATTTCCCTTGCTGAAATTTACAAGCTCCTAGCAAAAGTGCACACTCACTCATGCTAAGTCCATAATGACATAATGAGATTTGTCACAATCTCTCCTCTCCTTATATAGGAGTCTAATGAGTGAGTT
>CBVK0103850655.1:0-15368 GCA_900067695.1 Picea abies
ATAAATTGCATATAATCATGTTTTGTTAGATAACTTTAGGAACCTAAAATAATTAAAAAAAAAAAAAAATCAAGCCATTGATAAACTCTTTGGGGTGAAAGTTGTGTAGAAATGGAAGCACTTTGAGAAAACTTATAATTACTAAGTAGGGAGAGGCATATGATGCTCCCTACATATCTAAAAATAAATACATCTTCTCAAAAATGAGATTATCCACTAAATTTTTTAACATAAACTTCATTGTTAAATAATTAGTTTAATATCAAAATTTCATCGTTGAAGGGCACACTCTTAAACATAACGTTTTTTTGGAAGGGTAATATGTAAACCCAAAACGTCCAAAAAAAAATTTTGTTTGACGGGTTAAAATGAATTCAAATTCCAACCCTGCTACCAACAAAGGGGGAGTCGGGGAGTGGAGCTCATCATCGGGGGGATTTCATAGCGACGTGAGTGATTCTGGGCTTCTGGAGGAAGCCTCATTACTTTCATTTATTTCATAGTTACATCGGCCTTCTTGTCTTCGACTTGGGCTTCCTCCCGTATCCTTAGACGCGTGAGATATCTGTTGTTTCTTGTCTTCCTCATCCTCGGTATTAAGAGCCTTCATTCACTGCTTTAATTGCGGAGATTGAGTGGCTTGTCGTTCGTTGCTAGCTGATGATCCGGTGTCAACGGCCCAGTCCACTTGGCACTGTGTTTTGTCCTTTCGATTGAGCTCGCGAGAGGATTCGGGCGTGTCCATCTGGATTCTTCCCCCTTGTGTTTCAGTTCTATACCCCTGTGGCGAGGTCTTGTCGACTGGGGGTTTTGTGGTTAGCTGGCAGCCTATCATCGTCCGATCACCTGTAATTTTTTTGGTGATCATGTTGGCCACACTCAGGAGGGGAGGTCCACTTTGTTAGGCTTATTTTTGTTGTGAGACAAGGTGTTGGAAAAGGCCAAAAGAAATGGCCAATATTTCTTGGAGATCTAAAATTCTTATTGCTCAATTAAAGACTAAGTCTCATCAACTCCGTTGTGAAACAAGGTGTTGGAAAAGGCCAAAAGAAATGTGGGAGGAAAGAGTATGTATTTTGTGCTCTTTCCGAAAAGTGGAAACAGAAAAACATTTCATTTTAGAATGTGAAGGGCCCTCAAAGACAGAAGGGAAAATTATGCAGATATTCTGGCAGCTAGTTCTTGGGATAATCTATTCAGCAAAAAGTTTATGGAGAAGCTAAAAGCGATTATTGTAAAACTTCACAGAAAAATAACAAAATACAAGACCAATATATACAAGAGCAAGATGGAAAATCAATCTGTCCCATAAACTATTTTTAGCTTGTTAAAAATATTTTTTTTTTTCTTTCATCTTTCATTCTTTCTCTAAACATGCTTGATAATTTACTATCCATCGAAAGGTATCGAGAAACTGCCCTCCCTCTACACTCTTCCCCAGCTCTCCTTCCGAGGAGGGGTGGGCTGCCCTTACTGGTAAGAGCCCCATGTTGTCTACCTCACATCTTCCTTCTTTGATTCCATTCCGTAAAGTCGCCCTTGTTTGATGGAGCTAGGTATAGTCTAGATGACGGATACTATTATTCCCTTTTAATTGATATTATATTTTTTTCAATTTTTTTTTTTAAATAAATCTTTTATCCTTTGAAAAAAAATTATTTTTCTTTAAAGCCAATAGAAAATTTATCTCAAGTAACTTTGGATCTTTCATTACTTTTTAAGAAGGTTATAAGTATTAAATTAAAACATATAACATGTAACTTTTCTTACTGTACTAGTGTTCAAAAAAGAAATCATCTTTTCCTTTTCTTAAATTTTAATTAATCTAAAAATTCTGATCTTTTAATTTATTGTAGAGATTTTTTACTAAGTTATAAATTAAAATGTTTAACAACTTCTTTTTTAAATGTATTTTGAAGATTGTCTTATCAACCTTTACAGAGACATGAGGATTTGTATGTTTTTTATATTATAATATTTAAAGTATGTGTATGTTTTTTATATTAATTTAAAAGTAAAAACCAATATTTCCATTGTTACCACTGGGCAGATTTTAACATGAAGATTTAGCTTTTTTCCTTCACTGAAAGTGTTCTATACATTAAAAAAAAATATTATCATTCACACCCAAACAGTAAACTACCTTTTTCCCTTTACTGAATATTCTATATATTAGAAAGAATTTTCTCATTCACACCCAAAAAACATTCAGTAAATAATATGGTACATAACATTTAGAATCTAATGACAACCTCAGGAGGTATATCGTCGCTAATCACAATATTGATCCAATAAAATCCTCAAAAACCAACCTGCCCCCTCTGAGACATCAAATTCTAAAATGCCCATCAGCCCTTTCTCTGACCTTCCAAAAGGCAACATGACGAGCATGTTTCCACACTCAATTCAACAATAACAGTATCACGGCCAAGTAAATTACAGCCTTCAGACATCACCGTAAACTTCCAGTTCTTCATTCCTGTGCTTCTCTGCCTTGCCCCGGGAATCGATCTCCTTCAAAGCATAAGATTTTGATTCGTTCTCGCCGCCTGTTGGTTTTTCTGTATACTTGTAGAAGCGAGAAAATAGGAAAAACATTAAAAGGTTCAGGAAACTGAGGACTGTGAGAAGCCAGTAGAAGTAATCCAACCTTCCTCTGTTCAAGTTATTCGGGAGCCACCCGGGACTACTGCCATGGCTGGTGAGGCTATTAACTAGAGTGACCAGGAGGCTGCTCCAGAAAAACCCAAGTGAAAGAGTGCTCAAAAACAGACCTGTGCTCATCGATTTCATGCTCACAGGCGCCTCTTTTAGGAAGAATTCCAGCTGCCCGACATAGGCAAAAGCCTCTCCTGCTCCCACAAGCAAAAACTGGGGAACAAGCCAATATACACTGAGAGGAACAGTGACCGTTTCCTTATCTGTAAGCCCATGCTGCCTAGCCATATCCAGGCGCTTCTTCTCGACTAAGGCTGCTGCCAACATGGCGATCATTGATAGAAACAGACCTACAGATACCCTCTGGAGACTTGTGATACCCTCTGGGCGCCCCGTCCAACGCCTCATGGAGGGCACTAGTACCTTCTCGCTGAATGTTGTGAAGAAAACAATGCTTCCGACTACGAATACTTGCAGGGAAGCAGATGGGATCTGGAAGGATCCCGTCCTCCGATCCATGGTATTGGCTTGCTCTACAGAGAAAGTTAGTATCTGAGAGTAGACTGTCCAGAACATGATGCATGTAGACCATATGGGCAACAATTTCACTATCATCTTCACTTCTTCTATCCTGGTTACAGTGGCGATTTTCCATGGGCTCTGCTTTGCAGGGTCGTTCATGCTGGGATCGACTATGCCTGCTTTGTCCAGGCACCTGTATTTCAACACAAAATCCATGTCGTTAACTAAAGGACCAAAAATTTATCTAACTATGGTTGAAAACTAAATTATTATGATAGTTTTCCCAACAATATACAAGTTTATCAAAGTATGGTTTATAGGTAACCTGAAATTTTGGTCTCATTCTTGAACACATTACTTAACTCTATTCAAGAATTACCAGCCTACCAAAGTTTTATTGTATTTTAAATCAGAAATAGTGAGAGAGATCTTTCATTGTTTTGAAACGCTATGACTTAGTAGTTGAGTTTTATGTTGTTCAAATAAATTCAGTATAAATTAAATCTCTACTGATAAGTATATATCTTGCCCAGACCATATCTTCTTTGAATCTAAGTCAAATCCATATAAATATTGTCTGCTAAGAAACTCAATCTCTATCCGACATTAACACTCAGATTGCCGCTTAGAAAAATAAAAGGAAAATTAACACAACAGCTCTTGCGTTACATACCAACTAACCACAATATCACCAAAACTAGCCTCTGAAGTTTTTACTTACAGAAGCTGGTTAGTATGTGAAATTCTCTGCGTGCCCTGCCCCATCGCATCCCCGTATCGATTCTCGTTGAGGAGGCTCGGATCCGAGGGCAAACTCTGCTTCCTATTTCTCCAGGCTGCAACAAGCACTTGGGCTATATGAGTAACAGGACTTCCTGCAGGTCTTCTGTATCTATATATATTGGAACATACCAAGAACAGTAGGACGCAAACCACCATGCTTCCAGCAGGGATTCCGTACCCCAATCCCCTTCCTACGTTATCCTGTATGTAAACTAACACAGTTACTGCAAACAAGGAGCCCATGCTGATGCAGAAGTAGAATCGATTGAAGAAATAGATAATCTTCTTCCCCTCTTTGGGATCCTCGACATCGAACTGGTCTGATCCGAACCCTGATACATTGGCCTTTACGCTTCCTGCGCCGAGAGCAGTGAGATACAGAGACGCATAAAGCATAGCCATCATTTTACCGCTTGCAGGGATACAATACTCAACATGGTTTCCTGAACAGGGAGGAGGCTGGAGGCTTGGCAGTGAAGTCGATATGGCTAGCAAACATACGCCCTGTGGAAACATTAACACAGTTATTCAAACAGCATTCGGC
Organism: Picea abies; assembly: GCA_900067695.1. Lineage (NCBI taxonomy): Eukaryota > Viridiplantae > Streptophyta > Pinopsida > Pinales > Pinaceae > Picea > Picea abies. Next base: position 4,508 of record CBVK0103850655.1, read on the forward strand.
ATGATGATGTGAATAACTTACCTAATTTTTCAATAAAACGAATAGCCCATACTGCAAAACATCATTTGAAAATTTAAGTCAAGATAAAAGATATGAAAACTTCGACAGATCCTACAAACTTGTATAAAAATATTATATTCTTGTTGTAAGACTTGCTTACCATGGCTTGAATTGAGCCAAATATTACAATGGTCTTGAAGCGGCCTAGAATCGAATCCGCTAGAAAGCCTCCGAAAAGACCGAGAAGATACAGAGTGCCCATAAAATTTGTAACTATATTCGCAGATTCTGCATTTGAAAGATGCAACACCCCGCCCAAATATGTTACCAGGTTGGACGATATCCCTATAACGCACATTCTTTCCGAAAGTTCAGCTCCTGCCACATACAATTAACAAATAATTCCATTAAATTCTTTCTTTCGCACAGATAAACTAGTTTTCTCCCCAGCAATGGTCCCTTTCAGAGAAAATGATAATGACATGAAATACCTAAAATAATGGCAGCAGCTAACCATCCGCCTGTTTTAGCCCTATCAGCTGGATTTCCATGCTTGTCCCTGACATCTCCACTAGCAAAATTGGATGGATTCTTCGGCTCCAGATCGACCTGCAGAACATTAAATCAATGTTGTTACAAAGAGCCGATCTGCAAACATTCTAGCGACGGAAAGACCGAACCCAATCACTTACCATTGTTGAATCTGTTCCTAGAGCTCAGCAAGATTCGAATCCTCGAAAAACTGAAAAACTCCGAGTGCTCAAACGCCAAGAGAACTTGAAATTACTCACTGTCAACTGACCTCCTTGCGTCCTCCACTGCCCGTTTTATATAATTTCTCGGCCCCACTAGGCGAAGGACACGAAGTGATGAGCATTATTTGAATAACCATGTTCATTATTGGTTTGGTTACTGGCACATACGGACGAAACAGACCAAGAGAATACTTGATTCGAGAATTTCTTGTGGGTCTGGTTAAAAAATATGTCAATTTCAAGCCGGCTAGTCCTTCATTCCACTGCCAACTATGGCGTCCCCAATCTGGTGGGCTCAGGAGCCATCGATTGGTATTGGGAAGAGGAGGCGAAAGCCATCGATTGGTATTGGGAAGAGGAGACGAAGCTGCTGTCTTCGTGATTTTATATGAGGTGGAGATTGATCAGCCACTGTTGCAATATCCAATCGAATATTTGTTGGCCGTTTCTACTACGTGTTCATGCCAAAAAGAAGTTTACAACTATTTTGATTCTTCAGAATTTCGAAGTGAAAAGATTTATCGTCACTTGATTGTATTTTTTGGTTTTTGGGATTCGATCTCTTGCCACCGCACTGCTTGTCACGTTCAACTTTTTGGAAACAGATTCTGGGTAATTAATCAGCGTGTACCAGCTTCTTGTTAGGTAGGGTTTGTTGGAAATATACTCTAATGAGTTTCATTATTTTTTACTCTTCAAGCTACACATTCCTTCAATTAGGGTTTTTAAGAGTTGAGTAAAAGTAGGTTAATAACTTTTGAATAATGACTTTTTATTTGAAAAATAATCAAACTGATTTGCAAAATGGCTTCAATTCCATTACTGAAAATTTAAAATACAAAGATTTTTTAATAATAAAATTATGAGATAAGAAAGATGTAAATTTAAATATTTTTAATATTTTTATTACATAAAATATTTAAATATTCGATTTCGAAACAATCCAAATAAAATCAATATATTTTATAATTTAATTGAATTTGAAATATCCTCAAACACTCAACCTCAATTCAATCATAAAGGAAGTAAAAAGTAATTGTTTATAAATGCGTCCCCTTACTTTAACTTGATAATTGAAACACTCAACCTCAATTCAATCATAAGGGAAGTAAAAATTAATTGTTTATACATGTGTCCCCTTACTTTAACTTGAGTAAAATTCATAGTTTACAAAATCACTTTATTGATTGAGTAAAGGTTCATAGTTTATAAAATTACTTCAAAATTAAATAAAATTTCCTAGGTTATGAGAGCATTTAAGTGTCCCTAATGATTTAAAAAACAAGCTTTATATGATCGAGGTATCTATAATACTTTAATCTTGTTATTAGATTATATATATAATATAACAAGACTTCAAAACAAATTTTATATTTTTATTTTTTTAATTCATGAAATTATTTGAGTGTTGGTAATGATTAAAAAAGAAATTGAAAAAAATTACTTACAAATGAAATGACATTGATGTATACAACCCAACCTTGAATCGTGATGTTTCGATAATTCAAACAATCAACTTAAACATAATTTTAACTTTGACTTAATTTTAAATTGAGAAAAAATCCATTATTATGTAAATATACATATTGTTTTTAAATTATAAGAATAAAAAGTTGTTTGGTTATAATAATTACAAAATATATAATATAACAGTTATTAGTAACAAGTTATATGTTATGTTACATTTGTTATCATATTATATTTTTTTTACAAGTGAATTTAGGAGTTTTCTTTAATATATATAAAATTGACATATATTGGTGATGATTGGTGCTATGCAATTCATTTGGCTAGTTACAATTCCACTTCTTCACCCATGTGAGCATCACCCAGTGCAATGAGTGTGAAGAGGATTATTCAAAACCATGAGAAATTGGTCACTTGTGACTAATACTCATGGACATGGGTCATAGATTAATGACTTACTCTTTGGAGATAATCGCAAAAATAATATCTCATATGTTGGACTGTGGAAGACCCTCAATGCTTAAATAAATAAATTATTTTTGAAATTTAAAATTTGTTGGAAATTTATTCCGTTTTAGTAAATTCGAATTTGGAAAAATTTTGCCATTTATGGAAATTCCGAATTTCGAATTTGATAATTGTAATTAATTATTAAGACTGTTGGGCAGAGATCTGATTTGACCCAACTAACTATTTGACTATGACATTGTATGAAAACATAATATTTTATATTGATTGCAGGAGGACAAATCGAACAACCATGTTAAAATCAGAGATTTGGCCATGGGCAGCCCCTGAAAATCAGGGATTTAGAAAGATGCAAAAATTCCCAAGGGGGGGAGAAAGACCTAGGAAAAAGGAGTGTTTTGTTAAATAGCATATGTGAGGAGGCAGGACACTGCCTAATATGCTAGGGAAAAAGAGACAACTGGTTTTCTTGCTGTTATGAACACTATTGATTTAGTGTGAGGCAAGAGGAATCTGTTGGCACTGAAAGACATTTGTTGAGGAGTTTTCCAAGTTTGCCCGGGGTGAATCGTGCAAATGATTTGGCTGCCCTGTTCTACAGTTGGGAGGAACGTGGTTGTTCCCTTTGTCATCCCATGCACTGGTTCAAATATGTAAACTTTTTCTTTTCTATTTGAATGCGCACTGGTTCAGATATATAATTTTCCTTTTTTTTTGTGAATGATGGTATATCTGATGTAATGTATTTGTTGTATCTAAATTGAATTATTTCTACTCCTGTGGAATGAATTTATTACAGATGTCGCGTAACCCTTAAAGTCTGTAGGGACATAGTAACCTGAGCGAAAAACTATTCGATTATGCGAATCTGTGAAATTAAACTTCCGACAAAATAGTTATAATCCATTCCCGAGCATTTCTTTATGATTGATTTAGAATTTGTATGAAAGTTAGAAATTATTTGATTTCTTCCTAAAAAAACAATTGAATGGATTAGTGTGACTAAATTTTGGAAGTAACTCTTTTCTGTAATTGGATTTCTGTTATAACAAAGGTATTTCCTGTACATTGAAATTTCTGGGGTAAAACGTCTAAACATGAACAGATTGAAACTAGTCTATATGTATATATATATATAAAGTAGGTGTTTTTCTGCAAATTCAGATTTATAAATGAAAACGAGATGCTATCTGCCCCTTAGTGTAGATTTAAGATACTACGAGTCGATACATTTTCACGATAGATCTGTAACAAGTATGTAATTAATTACTATTGGTAGGCATGATAATGAAATACAGAACCTAGTGCCTACATAAACAAATACGTATATATATGTGTGTGTGTGTGTGTGTGTGTGTGTGTGTGTGCTCATAAGAATTCTTTTCCCATATTTCGAGTATGATAAAATTCTCGACAAACATGTAACCACATCCATAAATCGAATACAGAGTTAAAATATTTCAGTCAAGAGCAACAATCGATGCATTTTTTTTATATACATGAATCAAATACAATAGAACAAATGGTACTAGTAACCCCATTATTTAATTCTGGGGATTTTTTCTTCCTTTCTGTAACGAAATAGGTAATTGGCATCAAACAGAGTCAAACTATATAGAACTTCATGAATTCTCTTCTAATTAACAAGTTCAGTTCTCAAAATTGAACAACGGACTCACTTAAATACAATCGTCATTTCGAATAATTTCAGCCAGGAGCGCCTTTTATTAAATAAATAGGAAACTGTATTACATAGTTGACCAAGTCTAATATCAAAGAAACTAATTGAATGATTGTATAAAGACAGGCGTTATGCCAGTAATGGAGATGCCCCAATGAATTTAGGAGTTTTTCTTAATATATATATATAATTGGCATATATTGGTGATGATTGGTGCTATGCAATTCATTTGGCTAGTTTCAATTCCACTTGTTCACTCATGTGAGCATCACCCAGTGCAATGAGTGTAAGAGGATTATTCAAAATCATGAGAAATTGGTCACTTGTGACTAATACTCATGAACATGGGTCATAGATTAATGACTTACTCTATGAAGATAATCGCGAAAATAATATCTCATATGTTGGAAGACCCTCAATGCTTAAATAAAAAAGAGGAGGTATAATTTAATAGTTCACAAGGCACAATACTTGTTAAGGTTTTGCAAATGGGGTAGGAAGCTAAGTTGGCTTGATTGTGGGGGAAAACTCCACACTTAGCATGCTTCAACCATATGAGTCTTGGGAGGGGTGACCTCCAAAGAAGTCTTGGTTACACTTGTGAGCATCAATGAATGCATACTCATGGACATGAATCATAAATTAATGACTTACTCTACTCAAAAAAAATCATAAAATAATATCAAATATATATTGGTTTTAACCCTTTCATCGTGCTTTGAGAGTTTTATGGATCCTTGAAAAAAAAAATTGAAACATTAAACCTAATATATTATTAACTAAAATATAACAAAATTACTTGAAATTAAATTAGCATAAATCCATAATTAAACCTTATAATCTAAGTTTTAGACCTTATTATCCAAGTTTTAATTTATATACTCTTATTCTGGGATAATATAACTTCTCAAAACTAAAGAAACCATGCATTGTCTTACAATTGGATATCAATATATTGGTGTGATCTAGAGGCAAATGAAGTTGAGGAAGCAAATGTGTAGGATTTAGAGGAGTTTCCAAGAGATTTGTGAACACTTTTATTATTGGAGGATATATCATTGGAGTTCTATCGGTTATAGTTACTAGGATGGCTTACAATTGAAACAAGCTCAAAAATAATGATTTACAGGAGTTGATGCTAAAAAATAATGACTTACAGGAGTTGATGCAAAATAAAAATGATGAGTGTGGGATTGAAGACGAAAATATCTTACTCTTATGTTTTCAAAATCAAACAAAATCTATAAAGGAAGATGGTTATTAAGTATTGTTGAGGTCATTATAAAAAATGAAAGACAATAACTTAAAGGTTCATTAACCTTAAGAAAGAGACGTAGATGTTCTTTTCTGGAATGCACTCTATAATACACATGAAGTTACCTATAATCTCCATTTTATGAGGTTCAATGAAATATTCACTTATATTCAAGCTTGGCACATACATAGAAGTGCTTTTTACAATATCGATAATGAATTTAATTACGTCGAAAGGCGTACACCTATTGACAATGGGCACATTTAATATGTTTTTAGTACTTAACCAATAAATCAATGGTTGTGATTTCAACTACTAACTTCCTCACTATTATACAAACATTCGTTTACATGTTTATTTTTTTACTTTTACGTAATCATATTTAAAATTTACTATGAGGGCTAGCTGATTGCCACCTCTGAGTGATTAACGTTTCATTTTCTAAAGAGCCCAAGTTTACCAACCACAATTTTTACTCCAACTATTATTTACTGGGCAGTATTTTCCTGCCTAGAGCTCTTATCATGTCAGTTGTTTAATGCACAGGGTTCTGTGGTTATTTAATGCCTAGGACTCGGTTATTTCGGCGTTCACCAGCCACGAGTGACTTGTGGCTATGCTAGTATGAGACAAATGACCATTCTCCATGGGAATTTTACGACTCTAAAGCCAAGACCTAAAACAATATCAACTTGGGAGATTTTGAGAATGAACTATCTTCTTTGTTTTCTTCCAGTCAACCATAAGGATCTGTACACACTTAACTAAAGAAAGTTTAGTTTCTCAACTATAAGGGAGATGAATGAAAAGGAAAATAAGATACATTTAGTTAGTTAAGGTCCTTATAAGGACAGTAAGAGCCTTACAAGAGATAAGGTCAAGGATTATATCCCATCCAAGTGTATAAGAAGTAGGAGGTCAAGGGAGCTCTCTTTAACAGGATAATCTTCCTTCGTATATTCAATGTCAACGTATTAGCCACATGTTATATGTTATATTACATTTGTTATATGTTATACGTTATGTCAACCTATTAGCCACAGGATTAGCCACATGTTATATATTATGTTACATTTGTTATCATATTATATTTTTTTTACAAGTGAATTTAGGAGTTTCCTTTAATATATATAAAATTGACATATCTTGGTGATGATTGGTGCTATGCAATTCATTTGGCTAGTTTCAATTTCACTTCTTCACCTATGTGAGCATCACCCAGTGCAATGAGTGTGAAGAGGATTATTCAAAATCATGAGAAATTGATCACTTGCTCCTAATACTCATGGACATGGGTCATAGATTAATGACTTACTCTATGCAGATAATCGCGAAAATAATATCTCATATATTGGACTGTGGAAGACCCTTAATGCTTAAATAAAAAAGAGTCAAGGGAGGTATAATTTAATAGTTCACAATGCACAATACTTGCTAAGGTTTTGCAAATGGGGTAGCAAGCTAAGTTGGCTTGATTGTGGGGGAAAACTCCACACTTAAGCATGCTTCAACTATATGAGTCTTGGGAGGGGTGACCTCCCGAGAAGTCTTGGTTACACTTGTGAGCATCAATGAGGGCATACTCATGGACATGAATCATAAATTAATGACTTACTCTAAGCAAAAAATCCATAAAATAATATCTCATATATATTGGTTTTAACCCTTTCATCTTGCTTTGAGAGTTTTATGGATCCTTGAAAAAAAAATGGAACATTAAACTTAATGTATTATTATCTAAAATATAACAAAATTACTTGAAATTACATTAGGATAAATCCATAATTAGACCTTATAATCCAAGTTTTAGACCTTATTATCCAAGTTTTAATTGATTTTCTCTTATTCTGGGATAATATAAGTTCTCAAAACTAAAGAAACTTCTTACAATTGGATATCAATATATTGGTGTGATTTAGAGGCAAATGAAGTGGAGGAAGCAAATATGTAGGATTTAGAGTTTCCAAGAGATTTGTGAACACTTTTATTAACTTCTTACAATTGGATATCAATATATTGGTGTGATTTAGAGGCAAATGAAGTGGAGGAAGAAAATGTGTAGGATTTAGAGTTTCCAAGAGAGTTGTGAACACTTTTATCATTGGAGGATATATCATTGGAGCTCTATCGGTTATAGTTACTAGGATGGCTTACAATTCAAACAAGCTCAAAAATAATGATTTACAGGAGTTGATGCTAAAAAAATAATGACCTACAGGAGTTGATGCAAAAGAAAAATGATGAGAGTGGGAATGAAGATGAAAATATCTTACTCTTATGTTTTCAAAATCAAACAAAATGTATAAAGGAAGACGGTTATTAAGTATTGATGAGGTCATTATAAAAAATGAAAGACAATAACTTAAAGGTTCATCAACCTTAAGAAAGAGATGTAGATGTTATTTTCTAGAATGCACTCTATAATACACGTGAAGTTACCTATAATCTCCATTTTATGAGGTTCAATGAAATATTCACTTATATTCAAGCTTGGCACATACATAGAAGTGCTTTATACAATATCGATAATGACTTTAATATGGGAAAAATGACCATTCTCCATGGGAATTTTACGACTCTAAAGCCAAGACCTAAAACAATATCAACTTGGGAGATTTTGAGAAGGAGTTATCTTCTTTGTTTTCTTCCAGTCAACCATAAGGAAGGATCTGTACACACTCGACCAAAAAAACTTTAGTTTCTCAACTATAAGGGAGATGAATGATAAGGAAAATAAGGTACATTTAGTTAATTAAGGTTATTATTAGGACATTAAGAGCCTGATAGGAGATAAGGTCAGGGATTATATCCCACCCAAGAGTATAAGAAGTAGGAGGTCAAGGGAGCTCTCTTTAGCAGGATAATCTTCCTTTGTATATTCAATGTCAACCTATGCAAATATGTGTTTGTTTCCTATCCTCCCTTGGAGTTGTGAGTGACAAACAAAAATGTACGGGTAATTGCTTGAGTAAGTTGTAGCTTAACTCTAAGTCTGGATATCAGCCACAAATGAGAAAGTAAACATACAGAATAAGCATACCAATGCTACCTTTACAAAACTTGATAATACCAAATACCATGTGTGCATGGATATGCACATCATATATTGGTTGTGAGAGGATAGGGAAATGGCGTGTCATAGTGAAATCACTATGCTTCAACATGGGGTGAATGGGTTGGATGTTGCGTTGGTCACAACTCATACTCAGGCTTGCAGCATTTTCTTTGAGAGGAGGAGGATTTTTTTCTATACACTTGAACGCCTCCACGGTCCTTATCCTTTTCAGGACATGCATACCAAGTGCAACCAAGTGTTGCACACTTTGATAAAAAATCCTAACCTTAATATATAAACCATATATAATGCCAATGTATTTTTAGGTTACACAACATATTCCTCGATGTACACCACATCAAGTTCCTCTTCTAAAATTATAGATTGTGCCACCCATGCACTAGTTCAGAATGAATAACACCCAAGAAAGTTAACAAGATCACTACATCTCAAGCATAAAAGGAGGTTAGGGAGGAGAGTAAGTAAACCATTTATGGGGACCTTGGAGAAAGACCCTAAAAATAGTTTCCAAATGATAATTGTCTCTCCTAACTTTAGAGTCAGTGAGGGTGCCCTGGTCCAGGAGGATCTTGGTGGCCACCCATGATCTGGATTTAGGAGCAAAACGAACTGATTAACGGACTAAATACAATAAACATAGAGAGATGAAGAACAACATAGATATTCAGTGAACAATATATTCTATTAAATAAATGAAATAGGCTGAAACTGTAAAACTTCATAACTGAAACACTTGCTCGAATGGTGGTAGCTATCTCTGAGAAGAGATGTGGCTTATACGTGCATTCGTCTGAGCAGAATGATTACAATGAGGCTCCAGAGGCCTTCTTAATATTACTCATGAATTCCAAAACCCTAGACATCCAAAAAACTAACCCTAGGAGATGAAATGCCAAAAGTTATGTGGGCCCCTATGGGTAAGTTGGTACCTCAACTTCCCGTGGTCATAACTTTTGCATATGAACTCTGATTTAGGAACGTTATAGCCTGTTGGAAAGGTATTTTAGAGAACTACACATTACGCCATCAAACTCTGACTTCGTCTACAGTTTGACTATGGTGAGCCAAAAAACAATTGTTTAGGGCCCCAAAACAGCCCTAGAAGTACAACATGATGTGTTGACATGAAAACATATAAAATAAGCTAGTTGGGTTAGGTGAGAGGCCATAAGTATACACCTAGAATATGTGTAGGGATTAAGACAGCCCCAAAAGTGTAGAACCCACAATTACAAAGAAGTACAAAAACATGTGATGAACTAAAAATTGTCAAGAGGAGCTAGTTGGAATAGGTGGGTGGCCACCAATATCCACCTGGATCAGTCCTGCCCCAGTTGGAATAGGTGGGTGGCCACCAATATCCACCTGGATCAGTCCTGCCCCATTAGAAAACAATGGTCTCCATTTCTTTGAGTTCCCCCATCAAGTGAGGAAACGTTTGTTGAATTTGGCCCTAGGTGAGCCACTTTCCTTGATGTAGGATTTGTCCTCCCTTGACAACCCGATAAAGTTAGATCCTCTGCTGGTGAATGCCCTTGAATTGTGTGTCCACTATCTTATTAGTGGATGCATGTTCCATGTAGTCAGGGTTGATATCTTTTGGTGTTAGTTATTCTTTGATCTATGACATGTCCAATAATGGTGGAAAATATGGCCGAAGGAGATCCACACTGAACACTGGGTGCAAGCCAAGGAAGGGTGGAGTTTTGAGCTCAAAAGCATTGCTACCCACAACCTTGGTGATGGTGTAAGGCCCATAGTGTAGTGGTAAGAGCTTCCGATGGGCCCCTCTAATACGCTCCTTCTGCAAATGTAACTTGACCTTTTCTCCAACCTGAAACTAGTGTGGTACCCTATGCTAATCACGACGTTGCTTGTACTTAGCATTGGATTTATGCAAAATCTCATGGACTTGTTAGAGGATGTGTTGAATCTTCTCAATGAATTTGGTGGCTTTTTGGGTCTCAAACTGAACACAGGAAGAGTTTTTTTGTGTGCTTGCAAGAGGCAGTGCAACATCAATGGGACCTAAGAGTTGGAATCCCAATCCCCCTTGAAATGGGCTATGACCGGTGGAGCTATGGAGAGCTCTGTTGTAACTGTGATGAACATAGGGGAGACTCTCATCCCATGTATGCAAATGCTTAGAGTTGTACATG
>CBVK0103850679.1:0-36479 GCA_900067695.1 Picea abies
GCTCTTCCGATCTCACATTCGGGGTTAACCAGAATCAACCCTAAAACGACACGAATTTGATCGAAATGGGCCAAAGAATGCCTCAACGTTACGAGAGCTTGGGAACCCACTTGCATCTCTCAAATGGGTATCAAAAAATTATTTTATATTCTTAAACCCATAATTCCACTTCTTCCAAATAGCCTTCATTCGGGGCTGATCAAACTTGGGCCTAGAATGACCCGAAGTTGATAAAAAAGGGCCCAAGAACTACACGTCTTCGCTCGAAATCATTACTGTGTGTACAACTCTCAAATGGGTATCCAAATATGATTTCATCTTTGCAAATCAATAATTTTGCTTTTCAAAAATGACCTTCATTCAAGGTTAACCAGAATCAACCCTAAAACGATACAAATTTAATCGAAATGGGCCAAAGAATGTCTCAACGTTGTGAGAGCTCGACGAACCCACCTGTATCTCTCGAATGGGTATCAAAAAATTATTTTATATTTTTAAACCCATAATTCCACTTCTTCCAAATAGCCTTCGTTCGGGGTTGGTCAAACTCTAGCCTATAATGACCTGAAGTTGAGAAAAAGACGCCCAAGAACTACACATCTTCGCTTGCAATCAGGACCATGTGTACAACTCTCAAATGGGTATCCAAATATCATTTCATATTTGCAAATCAAGAATTTTGCTTTTCAAAAATCACCTTCATAATAATCCAAGGAAATTGATATTTTTATTTCAGAATTATTTTATTGTAAAAGATTATAATAATTTAATGTAATCAATATAATTTTATGAATATCATAAATTAAATTGATGTGAGTACAAATAATTTGTCATATGTGTTTTTGTTGGGAAATGTGTAAAATGTGTTTTGATGTGTATAATTTATGTGAGTATGAATAATTTGTCATATGTATTTATGTTGGAAATGTGTAAATTGTATAATTTATGGGAACATTAATAATTTACCATATGTATTTATGTTGGGAAATGTGTAAATTGTATAATTTAAGGGAACATGAATAATTTAACACATGTATTTATCTTTTGAAATGTGTAAATGTATTTTGATGTATATACTTTATGTGAGTATCAATCATTTGTTATATGTATTTATATTGAGAAATGTGTAAAATGTGTTTTGATGTGTATAATGTATGGGAGCATGAATAATTTGCGATATCTATTTATGTTGAAAAGAGATACAAAAACATATTTATAAATTTATCATAACAAAAGATTTTTTATTGCATGTGTAAAATGTGTTAAAATGCACGGAAGAAATTTGAGTATGTATGTGTCGAAGCCACTATAAAGGAAATGACATGAAGACCCACAAGCACAAGAAACACAACTGTAAGGAGGATTATACGATTTAACCCTCCTTAAAGCTTTTGTAGGAGTTAGTTTTCCCTCCACAAAAAATTAAACCCTTGGGATTTTTCTTATCAGTGATGATAATTCATGTTCATGTGCATTTGTTGATCTCTCGGTCTACATACAAAACAAAAAAGAATAAAAAATGTGAGTATGAATAATTTGTATTTGTAAACTCTAAAATGGGTATCAAAAAATTATTTTATATTTGTAAACTCTTAATTTCACTTTTTCTACCTTGCCTTCGTTCAGGGCTATTCGGAAGTTACCGTAGAATGACCGGAAGTTGAGAAAAAGAGGCCCAAGAACTACACGTCTTCGCTCACAATCGGGAACAAGTTTACAACTCTCAAATGGGTATCCAAATATGATTTCATATTTGGAAATGAAAAAGTTTTCTTTTCAAAAATCACCTTCATTTGGGGTTGACATAATCGAACCTAAAACGATCTGAATATGATCGAAAGGAGCCAAAAAATGCCTCAATGTTGCGAGCACTCGCGAACGCAAACCCACTTGAGGGTTTGGGGAGTTGTAATATCCCCCGGTAGAGCCCTAGTTGTAATTATGAATTGTAAACATGTTTGTTAGGTTGGTGAGCCAAGTTATAATAATCTAGGAGGCTTATGTGATTATTAGGCCAGAGAGCCTAGGATGATAAGGCTATAAGCCTGATTTTTGTATATGTAATTATTCAGATCATTGATAAAAATTATACATCGCTGCGTGTAGACCGACCACGAAGAAAGAGTGATGGGGGACTAAGCTCCACTAGGTAGGGAAAGGGATGGGACTGAGAGGCTAGGAAAGAGGGGCCAATCTAGAGGGCTTGACCCAATGGAATATTATAATATATTCCTGAAGATGAAAATACTAAAGTGGGGAAAATAAACCTAGTTATCCTAAGTTCCTTGGAAAGGGAACGAGTGCTAAATGGAGTGCATGCAGTTCTAGGAAGACAGATGTCGACCTGGGTGCATGCAGTTAAAGCTGGAAAGTTAGCATTGGGGAGGGGTTGCTCCCCATTGTCAGATCCTTCGCCTAAATCGCTTAGCCTCCATCGTCGACCTCTGCATCTTTCAAGCACCTCTTGAACCAGTAAGTTGTGAAGTTGACTTGTGTTTTCCTGTGAAGAACAACGTATTTGTACTTGCCAAAGCCGTGTTGTGCCTTATCGAATTGTGGTTGTTTCCATCCCCTGAGCTATATTGAGCATTTTTATTGTCCTCACCTTGATGGAATTGAGTTGAAGTTGGTTGAAGAAGCGGGTTGTCAGGCTCGTGGTTAAAGAGGCAGGTTGTCAAGCATGTGAGCAACTCTGTCCAGGTGAGAGAGTGTGCTGAGGAAGTGAGTTATCTTGGAGGGAGTCCCGTAGCTACTACAGAACTCTGAGAATTCTGGTCTATCCTGTTGCTGAAGCCCTGAAAGGGAGGTGGAGCAGTCGATGGACTGTGTGACAGTGAAGGTGTATACTCCTAGGGTGGGACATGCATGTGGGGGATGAGAGTCTATGAGAAATGTGTGTAAGTGGCTCCTACGAGAGAATACTTCCTCTTAAACTATGTGACTTTATGTTGTTGACATCACCTATGTTCGTTTGACATAAGAGCTTAATTGAATAATCAGGTTGTCAGGCCTATGAGAAACTCTCCCAAGTGAAAGAGTTTGTTGGGAAGCGAGTTCTCCTAGAGGGAGTCCCATAGCAGCTATAGTACTCTGAGACTTTCGGTCTAGCCTGTTGTTGAAGCCAAAGGTAAGGGAGGTGTAGTAGCCGATGGACTTGTAATAGTGAAGGTATACCCTCCTGTGGTGGAACAGGCGTGTGGGGAATGAGGGTCTGTGGGTTGTGGGCATAAGTGGCTCCTGGGATAAAAGATCCTTCTTGTTGTTTTTTGCAACTTTCCTATTGACCTTGCCTAGCCTAGGAATCCCTTTCCCGGTGGAGTTTAGTCCCAGCTCGGGGGTGACCCACTGCTGAGCGTGATGAGTAGTGCGGTCTATGGCTGGGAGGTTCGTGGAAGGTCTGCATGTAGTTGGTAGTCTTCTATTAAAAGATAAGTACCACTTTTATGTTCATTTACATGTTGTGTATTTGTACATGTGTTATAATTGATGAGTAATGCATGTATATGTTGTATGTGTAGGCTTATTATTATTTCCACATTAATCTATGTATTAGCAGAATATGTTGTATGTTTATGTTTATATATATGCACATGATAATTGTCATTTCTATGAGGTAGCATGTCTTGGCCTAGGTGGCTTGGATGTGTATGATGTTTCCGCAAGAATCTATGTGTGGAATAGCCCAGCTAGTTATGGCTGGGTATGCTACAAATTGGTATCAAATGGGTATCAGAGTTAAGAGAGACATCATGTAGTTGCGTTGCCCAGCATGTTGGTGGTCGGGGGTGTTACAAAATGGTATCATAGCCAAGGTTCAAGCACTGAGCCTGGATGGGTCAAATAAGTGGTCATTGGAACCAAGGTTTTGGAAGGAAATTGTTGTCGAAATGAAAAAAATTGAAGTTCAGAGCCCAGTTTTCGACACTGAGCCTGAATTAGGCCGTATAAGTGATTATGGAATCAAAAGATCAGAGAAAATTGTTGTTGAAAAGGACAAAATTTGAATTTCAAAGCATTCTAGAGTGCGAAGAGAACACCTTGGTCGTGTTTGGAAGCTCGAGAGGTCTAGTGATTCAAGAAAGATAGCAGAGAAAAGAAACTGCAGTAACCGAGGGGTTTGGAACCGCAAGGTTTGAAGTTGAGCCATCAGATCAAGCAAAGATTAAGTCACGACCATCAGATCTCATTGAAGGGAGATTGACGGTGGGGAGCGATTGCGGAGATTGGGAAGGAAATTAAAGAGAGACAAAGTTGAGACTCCACAATCCCTTGGGACTTGCTAGATCAACAGATCAATGATGGATATCGATCCCACTATGGGTGAGCATCTTCGCATTGCGGAGATCGGGAAGGAAATTAAAGCGTGAGCAAGTTGAGTTTTCACAATCACTCCTACCCATTGAACTTCATGGTTCCATAAGGCACGACTGGTGATCTTGCAAAGTGAGATAAGTGCCCAAATTTTAAGTTGAGGTCACGACTCTCGATCAAGTATAGAGAATACAGAGTGAACTTCATGTATTTCCTATCCATTAATCCAAACAAGGAACATGTGTCAGCAAGTTAGCTTGTTCGGGAATATGACATTTGGGAGAAAAAAGATGTGAATAGAGTGGAAACTCCCGAAGTTCCGAAGTTGAAGCTCTGAAGTCCTGAAGTCCAAAGACAATCCAGACGATTTGTTGAAGGAGATATGTGTCAGAGGATCATCTTGTTCGGGAATTCGTCGTTCGGGAGAAATGGAGTATGCTAAGGTGAAATCTCCCGAAGCCCGAAGTCCCAAAGTTACGTGGCCTGCTGACGTCACTTGGATTGACGTGGACACATGGGTTGTGTGCCACGTATTAGTGGGTTTCGAACCCATGGAAGATTGAAATGTCATTTGGAACATGACACATGTCACCCATCTGGTTGGGCCATGTGTCAGTCGCTAGTATTCCGCCACGTGGCACTTTGTATGAGCATGGTTAGTGGGGCCCTGAGGTTACATAACATAGTTAAAGGTAAATATATGGCATACCCACACTGGCATTGATCACGATACATCAAGATCAACGAACAAGAGGCATTGCGGGGACCCAAGTTGTACGGGAGTTAATTCTACAAGGCAGTCCCGCAATTCAAACCACGGTTTCCCATGAGGGGTACGTGTTAGCGTGGGGACAATTGCAGAACAATCAGCGGGTTACTCCAAAACCACCGACCCGTGTCCGACAAAGTTTGATGTGACTTTTCGGTATCTTTTAGTTCAAGCATGAAAACAGTGGGCCCCAGTGGACGTGTGGTGCTAGATTGTGAAGTCCGAAGACTTGGCACTCCAGAAGAATTGGCTTGTGATGGAATGGCAGGAAGAAACCCCAAAGCCTGGAGTTCCGCAATAAATCTCAGTCGTCGGTTGTTGAGAAGTCATGGACCGTTGATCCACACCTCTTCACGAGTTCGCCAATTCAGCACTATGGGAGATTATTGTGATGTTCTTGAAATCCACCGAAGCCCAGAGTACCGAAGCTCCTATCCACCGTAGATATTAACAAAAAATGTGGACCGTAGATCCATCGTCCTCTGTAAATTCGCCAGTTCAAGGTTATGTGATGTTTGTGATGTGCGGAAAATGAAACCTCTGAGGCTCTGGAGCCCCGAAGTTTCAAGGCTCCATATAAGAGCCCAACTATTAGCACTTGGTCACAGCTGTGGTCCCATATGAATTAAGGGCTCAAGGAAAACGAGGGCTAGTGCTCGAAAACTATGTTAAAGAAGGGAAAAGGGGTTAGGAAGGAAGCAGGTGGGTTTCGTCTAGTTCGAACCCCCATCAAAGGAATATTGAAGACCTAGGAACTTTATGATAGGGTTCAGTAAAGATCTAAGATCCATTAGCTCAGAGAAAAGAGATCGTTGCACAAGAAGTGCATCAGAGAAGAAGCACAAGTTTTAAAGGATCATAGATTTCTGCTCAAGGCTCATAATTGAGCAAGGAAGCCGTGATTGGAAAGGTACTAGAAAGATGATTCCATATGTAATGGTTACATTAAAACAGAAAAAGTGCTAGAGATGTCTTCAGATAGAATAAAGAAGGAAGAAGGTCAGGGAAAATTCTTTATTCTACATCTGAGATTTTTCAAAAGTCATTGGATCAGATGTTGGGTTCGATAAGCAGCATGGAAACCCCAAATGAAATTCTTGTTTGGGGAAGATAGTCCAGGTGAAAATATTTGCACATCAAATGTGAATGCTAGGTGGAGAAAGTCATCTGCAATACATGATAATGCATGAACCATAAGTTCGTGTGGAGATGCAAAGAATGGGAATAAGGAAGGAAGGCTTTATGGAATATGAAAGAGTTTGGAGATAAGATGTGACATCTCCAAGGATCAACCCTACAGATTGGAAATAGCACCTCCATTATTACTATCAGAATGCGCAGTGGAAGCATGGCATGACAAAAGTTGAATATGCATGAGATGAATCAAAGGAATCCAAATAATAACGGAATGCTGGAAATTAATATCAGCATAATATGTGATGGCAAGTATGCAAAGTAAACAAGGAAAAACTCTTGGATGGAGTCAAGTCCATGAACATCCTAAGATAATGGAAGAAGAAATCATGAGATAGATATCCAGCTAATAGGAATGCATGTCAACACTCCTGGGAGGAAATCTAGAATAGTAGAGGGTTGTTGATGCACTCCAAATGTGTGGAGGTATTTCCACAAGAGCATGGAGATATCAAGTCAAGAATAATTTAAAAGCGAAATGACTTCTAAAGAGAAATCAATAAGGAACTGGGAAGAAGAAAATGGTTCTATGCATGGTTTTGAATGCAGAGGATATGGTGCCTGACAAGAATCCATCTTAAGTGACATAGAGCCATGAATGACAACCCAAGAGGTTGGAGGTATCACTTGAATCTATGATGATAAGGTAAAAGAACGACTTTCAGTTAATTCTATGCAGCTAGCAAAAGACAAGAGGAGAGTACAAGAAAACCTCAAGTACTAAAGTATTTCATCGAGAAAGGGATGAAGAAGTTCAGTCCTGAAGAGTAACTGGATGTTGATGAATCCAAAGTCTATAAAATAACTTGGTTTGGAATTTGATTCATCCAAAGTATGAGTTGGGATAGTTGGGTCCAGGAAATTAATGAAAGCTGAAGGTTAATATCAGCTTAGTTTGGGACTATAAATCCAAAGGTCGCTAAGAGTGATTTGGCTAGAAAGTGCTGAGGGCAGGAATAATCATGCATAGTGATCACAATGGGAGCACAAGAAGATTCAGGAATCCGGAAAGAATTGAAGACTTCTGGGATCAATAAGGAAAAGTTGCACATGGGAAAGAAGTTGCTGAAATTGTGGTAGCAGCAGTTGAAATGGGGTTGGTTGAACAACCATAAGTAGAAAAATAAATTCTTTCATGTTGCAAGTGTTGTTGATGATGTTGCTACATAAGGAGGGAAGCAACAGAAAGCTGAAGTGTTGGTTATAAGTTTGATAAAAGAAGCATGAAAGCTTCTACTTCCATCAGACATTCAGGTAGTATAAAATTTATTAATGGCAGTCATGCAGGTATGAATTTATTACTCTTATTACATAATTGTTGAAGGGAATTTAGGTAAGAACTTTCTCAGCCAGAGTTATTTTATAAAATCACATGATTATATTATTGAATGCATACCATTGGATGTGGTAAAGGCTAGAGGCTTGTATTAATTCAAAGCTTCTTAGCTTTGAATGCACACACTGACATAGGAGAATGTCATGTTAATTTGGTTGTGGGGTAATAACCAAAGAATTAAAAGATAAGAACTTGTTAGAGGAATGAATGTCAGTAAGCTAGTCATGTATGAGACCAGGACATGGTTGGATATGGCAGGGTATGGATATGGAAAGGTTATGAGCCACACAGGTACTAAAATCTTCCTACCTTTAAATAAAACTTGGGCTGCAACCTTTTTGCTAACACCAATGAAAACCACAGAGTTATATTCTTGGTGTAGTGTTCGGGTCGAAAAGGAAGGCATCCAATTAATTTGGAAGACAATAGGAAGTGTGTGGAGAATGTGTCAACACATTGGCCAAAATTCCAACTTATGGATGGTGAGATACATGATTGATATAAAGAGCATTATGTAATCCAATGCAAGGTGCACTAATTAATTATGCATTGAGAATTGCACTCATGCATAGTAAATGATATAAATTTATACTAAATGCAATGGTTGAATGTGTTTTGTAAGTACATGCATATATATTATTGCATGGAAATAATTGTTACTAATAGCTGATATGTTGTTAACTCATGAAGTTGAGGAAATTTCAGGGAGGTGTTAGACATCGCAGCAGGAAAGTTGCAAGTCAAGTAGTCACATGAGCATTGACTATAGGAAATTTTCTTGTTCAGAAAATTAAATAAAAAAAATAAAAAAAAGGTAATGAACTTATAGATATTACTGTGAAGTTTGAATATGCATATGCATAGAATGACGAGTCATTCTATTTTATTAAATTGTTGAGTAATTGTGATTGAATTGCTAGGTGCAGGAAATTCTAAGATCACTGCATAAGATTTTTTACATATTGCAATTGAATTATGATGTACAACAAATACTGACAATTTGTTGGTTGTATGCAATATGAAGGATTGGAGGAAAAATGGTATGCAGTTGGTGCCTATGGAAAACCACAAGGAAGGCTGCATTCATAATATGGAAACAACCAAGATGAATTATGAAATAAAATTTCATGTTTTGGGGGAAAAGTTGAATTCCCTTTTGAACTAAGTTGGAGTTCCTAAATGAATTCTTTTATGTTCTCTCACGATAACTACATGTGGGTGATGCAGATGAGATGATGTTGATTAAAGTGGAATGTTGACTACAAAGAGTAGCTCGGGGAAGATGTTGATTGGATACCTCTGAGGGCAGTTGGAACTCCTCGAGCCATGGTGCTCTGAGACTTTTGGGAAGGCCTGTTGTTGAATCCCAATGAAAGGGAGGTGTAGCAGCTGATGGACTGTGTGACAGTGAAGGTGTACACTCCTGGGGTGGGACAAGCATGTGGGGAAGAGAGATAGTTGGTTGGAGTGTTGTTGGGGTTTGTTACCTTGGACTAGACCATGTTGATATGGAAGTCTTCTCAATCAAAAGGTGTACGAGTAGAGTGTTTACGTCTGTGGATTCATAGCCTTGCTGAGAGTTTATCAATAGTGAGATCTAAGGTTGGGTGGAACATCGTGGATCTACAGCCAGTCGGTGCTTTCAATGAGTTTTAATTAAAGCATGTAACAAGGAACAATGAGTTGAATGCTTTCCTGAAGCAACTCTATGGAATAGAGTAATTAAGTTTCACATGTAGTATGAACACCAAAATTGGTGCTTGAAAGTAGAGCACCAAGTGGATAATGGGCTTCCAATAGCTAAAGCTTGGACATTTTTGAAGATTTTTTGAATTATATATGTATAAACAAGTTGCACTGAGGACCCCCCGATCGGGGTGGTAATGCGGTCCACCTGGCGGGCTGAGGGCGCGGGAGGAGGCCAGCGGAGCACAGAGCCATGTGCTCGGCTCGTGCCCGCGGCAGCTGCCACCCCAAAGCATTAATTCGCATTCAAGGTTGATGGGAGGGGCATTAATCCCACCCCCCTCGATCCCCTCTATGCACCGAACCATGCAAACCTCTTCTGGCATTATCGCGTGGGTGAAGGGCTTAGACTCTGGTCCGGCGATTCTCATGGTATATCAGTCGATTTTTATACTTCGTCTTGGCTCTGCAGATCTTCTGCAGAAGCTGAGCTCTGTTATGCCGCGTCTTCGTCTTCGTATGCGCCCTCGCAGGGGCTCCCCCTGGCACCCGAGACGCCCCCGCTCCTCCTCCTCGCCCTCCGGGTCGCCCACCCCAGGTTCACGCTGTGCAGCCTTAGTCGACTCCTCCTGGACTCAGGCTTGGCGCGACAGCCAAGGAGAAGGAAGACGAAAGACGCGGAAGTTTCGGCATCCAGGTGCACGCAGATGAGAGCAACACAGCTACGGACATGAATTGGACGGCCGGCGGGACAACTATCATAGAGGAACCTTGGCCTGGCCCCATGCCCGAGTATGTTCCAGATTATACAGTGCTTGTTCCTTACTTTAGCTCTAGTGGCTCTCATGGTAGCAAATAGCTTAGTCTTCTTTAGCTCTGTTAAAATTTTGTTACTTTTTATATACGGTTGGCTGAACTGGTTTCTCCTCATGGAGCAGTTCAGTAATTACAACCGCTTGACTTAGCAAATGTACTCTTGAACCTGGTTCTGAGAAGGACTCTTATATAATACAAAAACTTGCTTACAAAAAAAAAAAAGTTGCACTGAGGACAGTGCAAAAATAAGGGGAGGGGATTGTAATATTCCCTGGTAGAGCCCCAGTTGTAATTCTGAATTGTAAACATGTTTGTTAGGCTGGTGAGTCGAGTTATAATAAGCTAGGAGGCCTATGTGATGATTAGGCCAGAGAGCTTAGGATTCTAAGGCTATAAGCCTGAATTTTGTATATGTAATTATGTAGATCATTAATAAAAAATATACATCGTTATGTGTACACCAACCATGAAGAAAGAGTGATGGGGGACTAAGCTCCACTAGGTAGGGAAAGGGATGGAACTAAGAGGATAGGAAAGAGGAGCTAAGCTAGAGGGCTTAACCTAAGGGAATATTATAATATATTCCTGAAAATGAAAATACTAAAGTGGGGAAAATAAAATCAGTTATCCTAAGTTCCCGGGAAAGGGAACGAGTGCTAAATGGAGTGCATGCAGCTCTAGGAAGATAGGTGTCGACCTAGGTGCATGCAATTAAAGTTGGAAATTCATCATTGGGGGGGTTTCTCTCCCCATTGCCAGATCCTTCACCTAACTCGTTGGGCCTCCATCGTCGAACTATGAATCATTCAGGCACCTCTGAAACCAGTAACTCGTGAAGTTGGCTTGTGTTTTCCTGTGGAGAACAACATATTTGTACTTGTCAGATCCGCGTTGTGCCTTATCTAATTGTGTTTGTTTCCATCCCCAGAGCTATATTGAGCCTTATTATTGTCCTCACCTTGATGGAATTGAGTTGAAGCTGGTTGCAGAAGCAGGTTGTGAGGCCCATGGTTGAAGAGGGAGTTTGTCAGGCCTGTGAGCAACTCTCTCTAGGTGACAGAGTGTGCTGAGGAAGTGAGTTCTCTTGGAGGGAGTCCTGTAGCTGCTATAGAGCTATGAGAATTCTGGTCCAGCCTGTTGCTGAAGCCCCGGAAGGGAGGTGGAGAAGTGGATGGACTGTGTGACAATGAGGGTGCATACTTCTGGGGTGGGACATGCATGTGGGGAATGAAAGTCTGTGAGCAGTGTGTGTAAGTGGATCCTAGGAGAGAATCCTTCCTCTTAAACTGTGTTACCTTTTTTTTTTGACATCACCTGTGTCCATTTGAAATAAGAGTTGAATTGAAGAAGCAGGTTTTCATGCCTGTGAGAAACTCTCCCAAGTGAGAGAGTTTGTTGGGAAGTGAGTTCTCCTAGAGGGAGTCACGTAGCAGCTACAGTACTCTAAGACTTCCAGTCCAACCT
This sequence comes from Picea abies, assembly GCA_900067695.1. Classification (NCBI taxonomy): domain Eukaryota; kingdom Viridiplantae; phylum Streptophyta; class Pinopsida; order Pinales; family Pinaceae; genus Picea; species Picea abies. The sequence continues at coordinate 11,577 of CBVK0103850679.1, forward strand.
GTTGCTGAAGCCCAAGGTAAGGGAGGTGTAGTAGTCTATGGACTTGTAATAGTGAAGGTGTACCCTCCTGGGGTGGAACAAGCGTGTGAGGAATGAGGGTCTGTGGGTTGTGAGCGTAAGTGGCTCATGGGATAAAAGATCCTTCATGTTGTTTTGTGAAACTTTCCTATTGACCTTACCTAGCCTAGGAATTCCTTTCTCGGTGGAGTTTAGTCCCAGCTCGAGAGTGACCCACTGCTAAGAGTGATGAGCAACGTGGTCTATGGCTGGGAGGTTCATGGAAGGTCGACACGTAGTTGGTGGTCTTCTATTAAAATATAAGTACCACTTTTATGTTCCTTTACATGTTGTGTATTTGTACATGTGTTATAATTGATGAGTAATGCATGTAAATGTTGTATGTGTAGGCTTTCTATTATTTCCACATTAATATGTGTATTAGCATAATATGTTGTATGTTTATGTTTATATATATGCACATGATCATTGTCATTTCTATGAGGTAGCATGTCCTGGCCTAGGTGGTCTGGATGTGTATGATGTTTCCGCAAGAATATTTGTGTGGCATAGCCCAGCTGGTTATGGCTAGGTATGCTACAAATTGGTATCAAATGGCTATCAAAGTTAAGAGATACGTCATGTAGTGGCGTTGCCCGGTCTGTTGGTGGTTAGGGGTGTTACAGGAGCAGAGAATCCAGTGAAAGCATTTAGGAAAATGACTGGTTCTACTTTGGGAGGGTCTGAGGGAGGGGTCATGTCAGTGGGTTCAAGTGACATGGCTACAAGGGGAGCCTCAACATCGTCTTTTGAAAAATCCTCTGAGATGGCCATAAAAATATTTTGTTCTTACACTTGTGCTTAGGAAAATATTTTTCATCGCAATTATAACAAAGTCCTTTGAGTTGGCATTCAGCCATTTCTTCCCTGGTCAATTTTTGGATCTTTAGTGGAGTAGAAGGAGGAGTGGGAGTGACTGGTTTAGTGTGAGGAATAAAGGAGGGTTTTTGGTTTTGAGAAGAGATAGCATGTTGTGCTTCCTTATCTATTTTAGTAGCATCCACCCAACTCCGAGGCTGAGTCACGAGGACATGGGAACGAATCTCATCCTTGAGGCCACTGATAAAATATTTTCGGAAAAAAACATTAGACATGCCCTCTGTACGGAAATCCAATGCTCAAAAGCGACTATAAAGTCTTCCACTGTGCCAGATTGTTTCAACTTTGTCAAATGGCCTAAATGGTTGGTGTCTGTGTCAAAGCGTTCATAAAGCTTTGCCACAGAGTGTGTCCAAGCCATACACCCTTGGCAAGCATTGTTTCTCCATTACCACCATTTCCAATGTTCTTGATATAGATGGAGAACACCATGACGGAGTTTTCCCAACTCATCTTTAATGCCATACAAAGAGAAATAATGTTCCATTTGAGTTACCCAGTTAGTGGGATCTGAGCCATCAAATTTGGTTACATCCACACGCAGAAGGCGTAGGTCACGCTAAAAGTGATGGGGATGAAAATTATGGGAATGAGAAGAAGTTTCACCTTCAGTTTTCTAAGGTGGTTTAGATGAGGGAAGATTTGCAGGGACATGAAGCTTTGCACGGATCATCGTAGTGAAGGAGACAGACTAGGTATTGAAGGATTCAAGTTGGATAGCAAGGTCTTGTTTGAGGTATTGTTTGAGGTCCTCTATGTTGGCGTCAATGGACGAATGCATGTTTTTATTGATGGTGGAAACATTAGCACTAAGTTGTCTCACTTCTTGTTGGGTTTCTATGAAATTATAGTGCAAGGCATTGAAGCGAGCTTCTAAGTCTTGGCTATAGGGATGGGCGATGATGAAGAGAGAAAACGAAAAGGGGCAGATGGGACCACACAGAAAATAGGTTATGGGTGAATTGTATCACAACGATCAAGGCAACGAGTGGAATCCAATGGGGTAAAGCCAAAATAAGGGTGTTGGAAGGTGCTCGGGTCCACGAGAAAAAAATTTGCTAAAAAATGATAGGTATGACTACAATAAGAATGAAGAGAGCAATCCAACGGGATAGGTCTCAAATAATGGTGCTGACAGGATCCAGTTGCAGAGTTATACTCTGATCTGAAGAATACTACAGTGAAAAAATGCCCAAATTCTTAACAGGAAGAAATGTGTAATAATTTCGCAACCCGAATGCAACAGACAGAGTTGTGCGGAAATAGATCTTGTTTGTTTTGTTTTTCTTTCCATCCCAAGGGTTAGGGTATTCAAGGGTTCTATAGAAAATGGTTTTCCCTATGCTATAGCTTTCTAATATATGTGCAAGGTCCAATAGTAGTACTCGGCCCAATATCTTAGGAAACCAACTAAAGAGGCTATATTGTGCCCTTAGTCGTACTACCTGACTACCTAGGTACTAGAGAGTATCTTCCCGAGTGTTTTTCTCGATGGCACTATAGAATTCAGGCAGTCGATCGATTTATCTATGGAGGGCTTAACGAGATATAGGTCGATCTGTATACAGATGTTGTTTGATGCGCTACCACTCGAAGGGGTACCAACAAGGGTTAAAAGGGTGGCCAACAAAGTACCACTTGTATTTCCTGTGTGTATGAATCCCCAACTACGGTTTTATGCATGCAATGATAGATCTTTGTAGCTTAAAGACGTCGGAATACGTCTCTACCCTGAAAAAAAATTTAACCCACAATTTTATGTCAAGGAAGGTGCTCTGATACCACTTGTAATATTCTAGATATAAAATAGTATGCAGAATAGAAATAATTAGCTAGAGATGGCAGATAAACAACGATATAACCAGAACAACACCACAATAATACCAAATAATACCAGAATAACACCAGAAATAGCACTTTGATTACTGAGAGCAATGTTCACTTGCCTCTTCGAGGGGGCAACCTCTAGCAGAGCAAATCTCTGTTAAAATAATATACACGACAAAACTTCTCATACCCTCTACTCTTATTTATACTAAATATGTCTATCCAAAAGAACAATCTAGAGGAAGATCCTTCTAGAAGTGAAAGCTTCTATTAGTTCTTCTTACAATTGACTTATTCTTCCTTATTGCTATGCCTTATTAATATTGACCTTTATTGCATGGAAATATATTATTCTAGCTATGTGAGGGGTTAGGTTCCTAACAGACCCTGTGTGAGGGACGTAATGTAATGTGTGTGCATTATGTGTTTCGATTCTTGACTCAGTTGACACCCTAAATATGAGTAAGTTATAAATGGTCTCAAAGGTTATAAACATATTTGTGCATTATTTTAACTAACATTATCTAACACCCCCTTTTAATGCCAAATGTATAATATGATAATATATAAGAAATTTATTAACTTATTATGGTTGAGTAACTTAAAGATAATGTCTACAAATTAATCCTTTATTCTTCAATAGTAGACATTGACTTGTCCTTTTATAAGAAATTCTCTGATATAATGATGGTGAACATTAATATGCTTGTTATAAGCATGAAATGCCATATTTTATTATCACAATGGATAATCATATATCCACTTATATCTATCCTCAAGTTATAGAATATTCTTCTTAGCCAGATGCCTTCTTATCTAGCAATGACAAGTGCCTTATACTCCACCTTAATGGAAGATAGTTAAATAGTTCTATATGTTACAATTGAATGGCTCTCAAACCAAAATGAAACAAATTCCCTATGGTTGAGTTTTAATTATTAATGGACCTTACCCAATTAGAGTTATTGAACACTTTATAAAAGAATCCTACATCTCTATTAGTCCTCATGGGGTGGTCCAATGCCAAACGGTTACATTATTGGGCTCTTAGACCTTAGACCTGGGTGAAAATCCCATGGGGGGGCTTGGTTACACTCTACCATAGGTATAGTCGGTACTCTTGTAGGATCTCATCAGGCAGGGCCCTATAATAGGTTGCTTCATTCAACTAAGCTTTTTTATAAATTTTTATAAAATTATTTTGAGCAATCAAAATGACTCGGCATGGGATTTACTTTTTAGGGTGTAGTAGTAGCCTTATAATCTTCTATTATAAACCTTTCTAGTCAATTCTTCACACACTTTCTCTCAGAGAAATATATGTATGTATCTTCCTACCATATCTCCATGCTAAGATAATAATGTAGTAGTCCTAAGTCTATCATCTTGAAATACTTCTTAAACTCTTATGTAGTACCTTTAATAATATATTTCTAACTACCAATAATGATCAGATAATCCACATAAACAATTGTAAGAATGATTTCACCATTTAATTTACATACAAATTTGATGTTGTGAGGACTTAGTGAAACCATGTTGGATAAAATAGGAATTACAATATAGAGTGAGTAATTATGTTACCTCATTGATGTTAATGACATGCAAAACTTGATGATGACAACCTCTTAGTGACCCATTGATAAGAGCAACAAGGGTGAACTAGGTGGCTTCGAGGCCTCCACCAACCCAACAAAGTCTCCCACCCACACCAAGACTTGCACTTCAAAAAATTGGTGATGAGGATAAATACCATGTGTGACAGACATAATGTGATATTTGTGCACTATGTGTTTCGACTCTTGAATCGGTTTACACCCTAAATATGAGTAAGTTCTAAAAGGTCATAAAGGTTCTAAACATATTTTGGCAGTATTATGACAATCATATCTTGGAAATATTATAAAGTTTATAAACATATCTCGGTAGTATTATAAAGGTTATAAACATATCTACCATCCATTGATTTTTGGAAAGTAAAAGTGTTTTATATTGTACAACCACATAAAGTTCCATGTAGATGTTGCTACACGATAAAATATTAAGAAAATATTCTATTTCAACCTTCAAATAATGCACATAGTACTTAAGTTCATGCATAAATGTTTGGACTTAAGAGAAAGGACTGGCATAATATAAAGGACTAGCCTCTTTTTCCCTAAATAGAACTGAACTGAATGTGAAAATAGAACTGAATTAAAAAATGAAAAAATACTTGCATGAGTCAGTTAATTGAAAATTGAAAAGAATCGCCTCCTGTAGTGCACCCTCCTTGCCAATAATAGACTGGACGATGCATGGATAATGTGAAGTGAACTCTCTCCCAAGTGAGGCACACTTCTCTGGCTCAAAATAAACTAGATAAGTTCCAGAGAAAGAAAATTAGTAAGAATATTAGTACGAAATCATTGACATCTTTGATGGTGTACCTCATCCCACACATGGTAAAAAAAATAGACAGTGAGATAACCTCATGATAAAAAACAGACTTACAAAGGAAGGCTTGTAGATCAACAAAAACACGAAGGACAATGTGTTACCTCCAAGATCTACACCAAAAGATTTATTCTAACTTCTATGTGTAACCCTTTTCTTTTGTTTCCCAATCCTTGGTGATTTTCTTCTTGTCTTCTAATTTATATTGGGTGTCAACCTATAAACATAAGAAAGCATTCAAATGTATAAAATATTAAAACGCTCAAGAAACAACAAAATTATTACATATGAGGTCCCATTCAAGGTACTTGAAACATCTTCAAATTAAATAGTCATTAAAATGATTTGGATAACATACCTCCCATGATCACATCTCATTCATCATTATGTTTGTCTAATACCTACAATGCCAAATCATTCATCCTTCATAAATATCTATAAAATGAATACAACTCATATTGATAGCATTATTTACTCTAAGATGCATTTTTATGAGAATGTCAAAGCATACCTTGATAGTGCTTCCAAGCACCTTATAAGCCTTCTTTTTGGACTAGCCCCTCATTATCCTAGATTCAAACATGGGTTTACTCAATGAGAAAAAACTAAAAATGTGACAGATATATGACTAAATAGAACTCCTGAATAATCTTCTCTTGGTTTCAAGAATAATTTATTGGATTCATCTTATCTTGGAGCAAACCTCCCTCGATATTAAAGAGCAACAACAAAGTCAACATTGACTATGTTGTTGCTTCATTGGATTGAGGGAGGTTTTCTCTAAGATTAAATGGCTCCAATAAATTATTCTCTACTGAACAGGGCCAACCACATGAAGGTGGAAGCTCCTATGGATCCTTTCCCCCCCCCGTCTCATCACTCTCAATTCCCTAGTACCCAATCTATATTCTACTAGGAAATATGCATTAAAAATATTCAAAATTGAAAAAAAAAATGATTGTAAAGCTAACCAAGAAAGATAATATAACATAAGTACAAAGTTGTTTGATTTCCTGCTTTGAACATAAGTACTACAAATTAATATAATTTGAATTTTTTAATCTCTCTATCCATATTTTACTAACCATCTGTATTTCATATTTAAATAACATAAGTACAAGAAAGTATGCAATAACTCATTCAAAGGCATATGTCATAAAAATTTGTTTTTATATATGAGGTTTATCATCCAAAAAATGTTGCAAGTATACTAGCTATATGTACATCGATTTGTCTTATAATAATATTATAGATCATCATTCTTTTAGGCCTCTTATGTTCTTTCCAGTTCTTAATTAAATCATCAGCATCCACGTCTTCATTTTTTGGGGGCTATTCAGCAATTGATTGTGCTTGAGTCTTCTCATGCAAAGCACACCTAGTCTCGTACTCACGGCGTGCATGCCATTTTGAGGGGGCATCGCCTACAACAACAAAAAATATTAAATTTATATGGCCAATTTTTTAATATCATTGAAGTAGTTCAGTAATATTAAAAAAAACCTATGCATTGTAATTATTTACCTGATGCACTAGTTAGAACCGTTGGAATGATTGCCTTGTACTCTTATTTAGGTGTAGGAGCCTCAAGTACGACATTCTCTACCATTGAAACCACAAAATTTATAAGGACACAATCGTAAATGTATAAGTACAATAAATTAGAAGTACAAAATTTATAACTATGAAATTATTAAGTATATGATTAATATATAGCCATATTACCATCGTGGTCGGTCTCAGTCGTAGGAACATCGTGGGGCTGCACCCCATTGGAATGGGGCTGCTCGAGAGAACCATGTTCTGGTGGCACTGCACTATCAATGCATTGCTCTCCAGTACTAATGGGCTCGGTTGTAGTGTTTCTCCCATGATTAAAACAAAGTAACACATTAAATTTATGGACAGTATTGTTACTGCACAAGTTGTAGGTTGAGAAAATCCCGATCCAATCACCAAGTGGCAAAAACAAAGGGGCACTATACCCAACGTCACCTCGATATAGGTCCTGCACTTCAAGGGTGACTAGGTCACTCTAGGGAGGCGATCTCGGTGACCCTGGGGGATTGAGATGGATGGAATGGAAGGAAGAGAAGTGTCTCCCTAAAGGTCAATAATGGAAGAGGAAAATGTTTTTCATGACTCGTCTCCAGATGGTTTAAGGTTTCCAGGTCTGTGGATACTTGCAAAAGTGTTTGTACCATCCTGAGACACAAGAAAAACCATACTTGCATATAGTATGTTAGGTGGACAAACAAGTTAAGCTTGTTGTCCCTAATTTGAAGCAATCAAACAATATTAATTATCAACAATATAATAATAAAAGAGGTTGCAATTAAAGCTACTACAAGTTCATTTAAATATGCAATGGATGAACCAACAATGACTAATATAGCTTGCACAAAATAGTATGAAACTTGAGTAGTCAAACAAGGTTGTTATAAAATATTTATGCCGATAATTTATCAGCCTTATGGATGTAACAAACTTATTATTACAGCAAGATATTTAACCACTAAAAATTGCTCAAAACATGCCAAAAGATGTGTTGTACTTAGTAGATTATGTGGACAGATTTTAGGCAATTTTCAACGGTTAAATTTGGAGTTATTGAAGAGTTTGGTTAGGGTTTTATGCAGCCCTAATGGTTGTAGGTTAAATTTGTAATGGAAGAAAGAAGTACTTGTAGAAATGAGACGCCTTAGTGGCTCAAGCAAGCATTTATAGCATATATTTGATTCCACTAGGAACAACTTCAAAATCAAAAAAATTCATGTTTCCCAAAGCAACAATTTTATATCTCCAATGAAAATCTGAAATGATTAGTGCCTCACTATTGGGTTATGTGGTCAAAGAATAATATGACTAGGCTAAGCTCTTAGGGGTGTACACCTTCATAATTCCCAAGAGCAGTTAAGTCAACTAGGAGATTCCAAGAGGGTGTAATCCCTTTTACTTCTCTTGGAAAAACCTTGAGCAATAATATGACTTTGAATGCAGCCTTGGGTTGTATATGCTTGATCCACAAGGAACCTAGGGGTGTAATCCCTTTTACTTCCTATGGTTTTTAGACCAGACCAAAGTGAACCTAGAGGGTATACTCACTTGTAGTCCTCCAAGTCACCTTGTGATAAATAACATTTCTAAAAACAAGTAAATGGACCTTGGGGAGGGTGTATGCCCTTATTCTCCTCCAAGGGTTTAACCAAGAAAAATTATGGAAGAAAGCAAGAATAAAAGACAATAAATTCATATTTTCCTTACTAACTCCACAATAGATGCAAAAGCAAACCCTAAGTGACCAAGAATATTCCACTAACAAGCAAGAGATAGATCCTCCAATTGTAGTGCACTACTTCAATTCACCAAGAGCAAGATAAACCATGACAAATAGAAACAAAGAGATGAAATATTCCAATGGTAGTGAAAATTCCAGCCAAGTACCTCTCCCAAATGGGAGAGTTATCATTCAAAATGAGATCTTGTGATATTTATTTATACAAAATGTCATTCACATAGTTTGTCCACATTAGAAAGGGTAAAACATAAGATAAGGGATCCAAAACCCTTATCTTACCCCTTGCAACAAAACAATATTAAACAATTCACTTAAAATTCACTTTTACACAAAAGAAACCCTAACTAAAGGTGGTGTCACCTCTTCAGGGGAGGTTTTGACACTAGGAGCAATTTCTTGGAGTAGTAGATGCATGGCTAGGACTAAAAAGGCCACATGTCACTCATCTAGGCCATCTCCCCATGGTCAAGGTCCTCTTCTCCTAAAAAATGTCCATGTGTCAATGAATAATATCTTCACCGCCAAACCTTAGCCCTTCTATATGATGTCAAGCTTCTAATGAGACATCTTTCCTCTCCTATGCAATTCGTTTGGCATGTGAGGGCTAGGTTATGTCTCTCAAGTCATCTTCTAGGCCTCTAAATGTACATCTCTCTCATCCGGCATGTGGACCCTTGGCATCCAACCTGTGGGTTTGAAGCACCATGAAAGCCCAAGCTAGGCTTGCTCCTCCAAAACTGTCCACCAACTAGGTCATGCAAATACAAATAAGCATGCCTTCCAAGGATATCAAGTCATAATATCATGGTGCATAAATCAAATCAATAAATGATCCACCTAAGAATGTGCATCAAATATTACTTGGTCAAACAAGTAAGTGCTCAAAGAAATTATGCAACTTGACAAGCATGGATATGGGAGGGTTGACGCGGTGTCATATTGGGTACATATTTCCCCAGGTCAAGGAGTGTTTCCCAAGTGATCCCTTTCTAAGACGTGTGAAGTAGATGAAGTGGTTATGGATCAAGACTCACTGGGCATGGAGTTCATGACATACAAGGGTTTGTAGTGTCTCATTCATGGGTGCCTTTGTAGAGGGTGTTTGGCACATTCATTTGCAATGCACTTTTTCGAAGCCCATACTTTTGCCATTCTTGATTTCTTTCATGTTTTAAAGGACGTTTTGGAGGCCATTGTTTCGGCGTGTTGTCTAGATAATGATAGTGTCACTCACAAATACCTTGCGGAAATGAGAATGTTGGCTCGTGATGAGACCCCCTTTCTCTCAATTGTGTAACTGAGAGCCACTACCCTGTCTTGGTGACCAGATGATGGTAATCTCATACTGCTAGATACCCATGATCATGATAGTCTGACTCATGATGAGACCTCCTATCCTCCAACTAAACCCATAAGCATTCATTTATTCTTGTGGATCCCCCTTTTCTTACAGAGAAGTGTTTCATTGCTTTCTCGGGGAATCCCTGGGTGAAGCATCTGGAATGTTTATATATAGGTTTTTATCTTTTTATCTAACAACAATCCCTTTGGGCTTTCATCCCCTTCCTCCCATAAAATGAGGGACAACCCCTTCTTGGGTCAATACACCCTAAAATACCAAGAGACAAGGAAATGGGGTGTTTTAAGTGATGGAAAATGGTAAGTATGGTTGGGAATGGTATGATGTTTCTTCAAGGGATTTTTCTAGTAGAAAACCCATTCCCGAGGAACACCACTTACTAGGGTACAATGTCAACCACCAAGGTGAAACAGGGAAAAAGGCATAATGTCCAAGCATATGTCATGAAATCTAAAGTAGTCTAAGATACAACATACTCAAAATGCCTCAAATATTGAAATGAAACTCACCATAATGCCTGAATTGTACCTCATGGAGCAAGGCCCGGTGCCTCTTGGAAGCCAGCTGGTGTGGTGGATGCCATTTGAAAATATTGACCTATGTGGTGGTGATAAGGGTCTCCATCTGTGCAAGTGGATATTCTTTGTCATGTAGTCTCTCGGCACTCCATATATACAACTTGAGGGCCTTGAGACATAATCTCCTTAGTTATCCCACAAAATGGGGATAACAAGTATCAAACATGAATGCATTTTATAAGTAATGAAAGGTTAATGTGGATTGATTTTTATTTACCTTATCCTGCAAACTAGATCTTGGGGTCTGCCCCATGCTTTTCCAATATTCGATGACAGCTTGATAGTCGTACCTATAACCAATCTGGAGGTCTTCCTTTGCGGCTTTAGTTCTGAATTCATCGCCCTACATTGCATAAGAGTATGTGTTTTTATTTCCATTGGCTGCAATTACCTGAAAGTTGGAAGGCGATACAAATAATATTGTTAAGATGTGTGGGTACATAAAATTCATGATTGTAACTTCATGTAGCCACCCTAGCCTAGATTTTGTTGGCTATGTTTGGAAATCCTCACTTTGGTTTCCTTCGAAGTGTCAAGTAACCTATCATAAAAAGTTTCAAGTATGTTATATACCACACTTTTATTTATATCTAAAGAAAATTAAAGGTATTGAATTCAAAATGTAATTTACCTTGGGGTACCAGTTGGTGTTTTTCCTTCTTTTCTCAATTTGTTTTCCTTTGCATCCTCAATGAGCGTCTTCCACTCCCTCTCTAAAACCACAGGAGAACTCCCATACCTAGGGTTCTTTTGCAAGTGAACCTTATACACATCTCACATAGATTTTAAATATTGGTCAACTAAGGAGGTGGCCGCTTTTTTATTGAAGGTGTCTACTCCAAATAGGTCTTCAATATAATCCATAAGTTCTTTTTTGAGGTTGGAATTTTGGGAATTCTACCTCGTGTGTATGGTTGGCCCAAAAATCACCAATGCCTTGGTCTCCAAGTGCCTATAAAAATGGTCGTTTCCTACATGCAAAAGCATATGATCATTAATTTCAAAATAATAATCTAGATTATGTATGTTTGATATAGACAACATGAAACAGTTAAAATACTAAAAACTACCTGGGAGTATTATTTGCTTTAATGGAAGTCCTTCCTCATTGACCATAAATGTGCACAGAAGGGTCTCCATGCTGGTAACACATATCCCTGGAAATGCAACCATATAATCCACATCATCAGGATCATATCTGTCACCACCTCTAGAGCCTGGTTGTGTGGTTGTCTGGGGGTGTGTGTCATGGCTCCCATCTAAAGGTGTGGAAGGTGGAGAACTAAATAGCCTGAAAGGTATACGAGGGCCTACATCAGGAATCTCTGGTGTCTCTGCAATGAGACTACTACCAACATCAGGATGAACAAGCTCCAAATAACTCTATATGAGAAAGAAAATGTTTTTTTTAGTTTAGATAATGTAAAAACTAAAAAACAAACTTTCATAATTGAACTTATGACATAAAAAAATGTCACTTTAAATTATGGTTATTACCTTTTATGTCCTAATATGTGCCATAACTAGTGTGATCCTTTGTTTGACCTCAGGAGTTTGATATTCAAGGTCTAACAAGCAAGCAAGTTCCTTGTTCGCTTTAATGATCTTTTTTTTGTATAATTACCATCGAGTCAGGGGATAAATACAACTCCTCCTCATCGCGCGAATCATGAGCATCATGTCCCATAGACTTCATATTTCAACAAAATAAATGTCATTTCAGTTATGTAAACAAATAAAATAATTGGTGACCACACAAATAAAATTATACAAACAAATAATAAAATTCATGTATAATGTAAGTCGAAATTGTTAATCGTTTACATGTTCTGCGGCTGGCCCTTTTCCACAATCATCCTGCCACATTATAATATAATTAGAACCCCGAATTATTTAAAAAATTGTTAAATAAAAAAAATGATTGCCACACAAATAAAATTATATAAACAAATAATAAAATTCACATTCAATGTAAATCGAAATTGTTAATCATTTACATGTTAAAGATAAAAATATATATAATGCAATAAGTAGAGGTTGCTTAAAGAGGTATTGCATTAGTACCCGCACACTATTATTCAATGTATCTATTTGATTCAAATGGTAATCCACTAATAACTCTTCACCGAGAGATACTTTTTTTATTGCGCACATGACTACCTGATTCTCTTTGCATCCCTCACATATGGAATTTGGTTGCTTGTTTGTTTTCTCAGGTCATATATTGTTTATAAACCCTGCGATATTGTCAGAAGCTTTAGGCCTTCCATAAATATAGATAGTCGCTCCCTTATTTTTATTGTTGTTTATTAGTTGTATATAATTTGCGGCGACTGCATCTATCCGCATACTTCAAATGTACTGGACAAACCGAATCCAATCGCTATAATCGTAACATGGTCTAACATGGTCCATCAATTCAGTTACTGTATTGTATTTTATAGTTATTCTATCCATGGAAAATATCCTCAAACCATGCAGAGAGGATGGTGCAATGTGATACATCCTATTGTTGACAATGAAGTCAGTGTCCAAAGGAGACAACTCCTTAGGTACCCATTGTTTCACCAGATGCTTATACCTGAGTGGCACCTCTATGTTTCCTATGCTCTCATAATCATAAGAGCATGATCCTCCTTTCGCAAGAAAAAATCTCATGCTTCTACAAAATTCTATTCTAACATTTTCACCTCTGGTCTTTGTTCACGTATCAAATATACTAGATGCAGTCACATTTCCCTCTGTTTGTCATGAGCTTCCCTCACTCGAGGAAGAAATATATGATAGGTACTTATTTGGTTGTACCTTCAGTGGATCGAATCAGATATATAGTTAGCCAGGATTGTAAGAATATAGTGAGATATCTAAAATTTGTGTTTATATTTTGACACATTCATTAGTTTCCACTCATATACATGTTGTCAACTAATTCAAGGTAACCAAACTTCCTATGAATATGGGTTTTCAAGAAGAAAGTGTTCAAGGTGCATAGGTTTAAGTGACCATCGTTATTAAAGATATTTTATATGCATTATGAAAGGTTCATGAATGTAAACCCAATGAACCTTGCACCAGATCATATTCTCATGTGAGGCAACATCTATGTGGGTCATGGTAATGAAGCCTCATGTGCTTCATGACACTTCTTATGTAGTTTGTCATGGTTTGATTATGTAGTTTGTCTTCTCTTGTATGCATCACTTTGTTTGTTAATGTATAGGAATGGATATTAACATCCCACTAGTCTCAAGTCATGAATCCCAACCTAGGAAGGACCACTTGACAGGGGGTAGTTGTCCCCACTAGTTTTTGTAGCATTTGATCCATCTTTGGCAGGGGGTAGTTGTCCTTCAGGGAAACTTTGTTCAAATTTTTAAATTATATACAGTCTTATATAACCATTTTTTTTGGACAAGCACCAAGTTTTCAACCCACTTTGAATATCTGATTGGGATAATGGTTTTGACATCACAAATTGTTTTCAATTCTATTTGTACCAAAGCGTGTAGAATGGATTTAGTTGTCTCTATTTCTACCTAAAAGGACATACTTCTTCCTTCAAGAGAAATTGATGTTGTGAAATTTTAGGATCATAAGTCTCAAGATATTCATACCTCCATGCAAAGACATTGTAACATCTTGTTTTATTGATCACACTTATATTGACTTATTCTTTGAGGACACTTGTGTGCAAGTGATCCAGTTTTGGTACATTATGATTTTGTTTCGATTATGAGTTATATATGATGATGATGATATATTGTGATATATTTTTACCTTCAGATATATATGTATTGAAATATATTATTGATGAGGTCTCCTGAGTGTGAAAGACACATGACAGGTTATGGATGTTGATGGCATCAATGGACTTCCTTGGACTCCGGATTGAATCAGGAAGTGGATTGAATTTTGTTTGAGTATTTCATTTTACGCACATGTGATATATGATTGATTACAGTATGATTTATGTATTTGGATTATTGACAGTACACTTGTCATTGGATGCAGGCTTGGTGACGCTTGCTAATCCAAATCACATAAGGAGTAAAGGGGTCATGCATAGAAACCAGACATTTGAGGGAGAGGTGTGGCAGCGTCCCTGTCACATCCTATTAGCACTTCCACCATGACCTAAATTGTAGGTTAACGATTACCTAATTCAAGAGGTACACGATGATGTGAGGGAAAACTAAGACAATCGCTCACGAGAAAATCTAAGGGGTGCACAATAAGGCAAAATCATTATTCCTTAGAAGCCCTTAGTCTCTCACAAGGTCGAGCGAATGGAGTGTTGACTCCAAGGGTCGGACAAACTTCCAAAATCAGTCAAAGGCGAGTGGCACCCTTGGAGCATGGAGGTGCATCTTGAAAAGCACGTCACATAATTAAATTATGAGTCAATTAAAATCTAGGTGGCCCAGAAAATATAATGAAATATTTAGATCTTGTTAGAACATAGTATTAATTAATCAGTAAATTATAAATTAAAAGCCTAACAAGAGTTTAAGCCTAAGACTAAGACTAATTCTAAGCCTAAGATTAATTAAGGAACTAAATAAAATATTAAATAAGTCAAAAGATTTGAGATAAAATCAAACTCTAGGAAAAGAGGGAATACAAATATAAAGGTTGGGAAAATTGCACATGTATGCATGAAAATAATAAAAGGGATTTTAAAATAGAAAGAAATTAAAACATGAGAGAATAGGTGTACACATAGAATGGCATATTGAGTCAATCTACCACTAAGCCTAACTAAAAGAAGACTCTTAATCCAACTCAACCTAAGATCTAGTTAGGAAACACTCAATAAATGAGAATTTGACAAACTAAAAAACAACTAAAAGCAAAAATAAAAACACATTGAGGAATATGTGAGAAATTGACTAAACGATCTGAAAAGTTAATGAAAGTAATATAAAATTTGTAAACCACATATTCATGGCATATTCAACGAAATCATGCTTAATGAACGACTCTCGCCCTAGCTTCAATTCTTTATCTCATCTTCGCCACCTCTTCGAGATCCCTAAGGTTTTCACCAACTCTAATTGGATTCGATAATTATAAAAATGGAGGGAGGTTAAGGCCACTAGCCAACACAGTGGGCAAGTAAACTAGATAATTGGAACAAGTTAATTCATTTAATTTTTATATCAATGAATTACTCATATTATACTAATAGTTATCAAATCGAAATATGAGCTGTATATATATTTTAACTCCCCTTGAACCGCATGTGTATCTTACTTAATTTTTAGTTTTGAGTCGATTGATTATAATATCCTTTTATTATGAGGATACACCTTATCCTCGTATGGTTTAATAATTTTAGAATTCAAATTAAGAATTATAACTATTTGAAGTAGTTATTTAATCGTTTAAAGAGTTTACGATTTTACTATTACATTTAAGAGGTTCATTCATGTTTTTAACATTGAATAAAAATGCATAACACTTAAACTTATTTAACTATTTAGTTTTTGAGATTGGAAACTTAATTTACCCTTGGAGGTTTGGAAAGTAATTGTAATAACCTTAGACTTGCATTCAAGTCCCACAAAAATATGTAGACACTTTAAATTATATTGATAGTGGAAGGTAATAATTATGTTCTACAACGATATAAGTAATATTGGTGAAAGGATAAAGTCTTTTTCTTTGGGGGATAAAGTCTTTGATAATTTGATGAATGTTAGGTCAACTTATATGCCTGGGTTGAAGTCCTCCACTTCTAATGGTTTTGGTTTCATGGAGGGTTTATAAGGTACATCATTTGAGTTGAGAATCCTCTCCAATGGAACCAACCCTCTCTAAATGAAAGTGATTTTGAGTTGTATAACCTTATGTCCTATAAACATTTCAAGCCACGATTGATCTATAGAATGATCACTTTCTAGTGTTATCCATCTTCATGTGTATCTAAATCTATATTCAAATTTGAATATTCATCTATTACATTTCATGATTCTTTTAATATATGCTTCATCTTCAAAAACCTTATATTGTTTTATATTATTAGGGATGGAATCTCTATGCAGGACATGAATGGAATAAGAGAGGTGATCCAGATCACGTGGTAAGAAATTTACAACCAATTTGGAAGCTCTCTAATTATTTTCATGGGGGATGCTTAGCATGACATATATTTCATACTTGACCTATGATCAAATTAGAGTCCCCAAATATCTTGAGTTTTTTTACCCCCATCTTCCTTGTTGTCTCTAACCCCAACATCGGTGATTTGTACTTTTCTACATTGTTTGTACATTCAAATTATAGCTTGAATCCATGCATGAATTCTCTCCCTTAAGGTGAGATAAATCGGATACCTATCCTATTGCCTTTTTATTACATGCAACATCAAACTGTAATTTCTATCATTCTGAAAGGCTAGACCTTTCCCCTTCACACATCAAAGGTATGCAATAACTATCAACCAGGGGTTCATCGTTGAGCATGAAGTTCCCAATATTATCTATGGTCTAGGAAGGGAAATTGGTAGTATTTCTAGGAAATTGGTAGGATTTCTCTATACCATTCCCAAAGACTATGATGGTTGGCTTGTCGAGATATCCTACGGATTGGATGCAAATAGAAATACAATCATTTAAATAATATCAACATATACATGCTCATTATTGTTCATATTCTTTCTTTTAACCTTCAACCATAACAAACAAATCAAATCTAATTCCATCTTATTATGTTGGGACTTGATAAAGTGTTGACTTACAAAACCTATCATTGTGTACCTTCAACGCATTTTTATATGTTTGATGGACTTAGCATCCTCACATAGATTATGTGAGGGAGGGTTTTATCAGCTAGTACAGTAAGAGAGGGAACAATTTATAATGTGAGATGTCATGACACTACCAAAGATTATAGTTTGTACGCCCCCCCCCCAAAAAAAAATAATAATAAAAAAAAAAAAAAAAAAAAAAATATATATATATATATATATATATATCCACATGGCCGGGTATGAAATATCCATGGTAGGTTATGTTGTCAAATCATATAGATATGGTATGTCTATGACAAGAAAGATGTTTTGTAATATGTTTGTGTCAGGAAAATTTTTATTCATGATTGAGATTTAATGGAGTTAGCATGTCTATTGTGATGTAAGTGGAATGTATCGGGCTTTGTGAAACCAAAGCACCCAACAAAGTCATATTTTCTAGATATTTTGAATTGGACTTTGATATCGTTACTTGCAGTGAATGGTGGCAAGATTGTTATTCAAATCCCTATAATATCTTCCTTTCATCAATGGAAGACCCCATTGTTATTCAAATCCCTATAATATCTTCCTTTCATCAATGGAAGACCCCTTGCTAGGTAGTCAATATCTCATAAGCATTGTGCTAGTAATAGTGTGTCAAGTTGTCAACTGTGCAAGTCCTCACTAACATGGGTATTATATTTATTTTTTATTTTTTTGAGAAAATTTAGTTGTTTTGTTGTAATGTTTAACTACAAATAGTCTCTTTTGAACCTAAGGTTGGATTGCCTCAATTATTCGTGTAGAATACGGTTTCCTGATCCAATGAGTTGGAGGTAGTAGTACTTGATGGGTACTTCTTAAAAGTCAGTTATCATAAAATTATTGGAAAATTCATAGCTCTGCCTTCTGACCTGAATTTCAGACTATTTCTTTGAATTTTGAACCAAGCAAGTGAAGTTTTTAGTAGTTGTCTTGCTCCTGCATTCTCAATTAGAGTTTAGAAACCAATTTCAGAAGCTCAGCATGTCAGAACGAGATGGAATATTGGTTTTCCCCATGTGATATCATATCATCACAATGCAGTTTTCTTTATCGATTTACCGTGTTTCCCTGAGAATAAGCACAACTTTTGTCGTTTGTTTTCACTGTGCCTGCTAATATTATATTTCTTGTTCTTACTTTTACTTATCAATGATAGGCAGGTTTGGTTCTAGTGTCTTTGGCCAAACTCTTGTTTTCATTAAAATGAAATGCTCTTTCTTTGTGTCTTGATTCTTTATAGGTTACTTGCTGGTAGATTTCAATTTACAGTGGCCCTAGGGCCAGCTAGTTATTGTTAAAGAAAAATGGCATCTATTTTTTGGTCTTTTCTTTTAGTTTTTTTATATAGTAGATTGTTTTACTGTCAAGACTATCCATATTTACTAGTTTAAAACATTGATGAATCATGAAATTAAGCAGGGCATTGTTTTGTGTTATGAAACTCGATTTTCAACCAAAGCAATTATTCACTAGCCATGCTGGAAGATTAATTTAGATGTTGGAAGGTTATGCTTGCCTGTATAATCTCTGTCTATTTTATCTATAAAGGTCATATGGATGTAATACTTTTCGTTACTCTCATTTTTTAGTTTTTCTAACAAGTGGTAATATTTTGTGACCTAGGGATTAGAGATGAACAAAGCTCCAGACATTGATGGGTTTACAATCAAATTCATCCACACCTACTAGAGTATCATCAAATTGGACCTATGTCGCATGCTCAACTAATCTAGAAAAAATCCTAAGCTAGCAGGAAGTACAAACTCTTCATTTTTTGCTTTAATTCCTAAAGAGAACAATCCATCCTCCTTTTCAAGATTTTACTCATATCCCTATGAAATGCTACTTACAATATTCTAAACTAAATCCTAGAAAATTAGTTGAAAAATATACCACTGAATCTAATTTTTTAAAACCAAAGTGGTTTCATCTAGAAAAGGGAGATCAATGACAATGTCTTGTTAATGTATAAGGTAATTCATTCTAGTAAAAGAAACAAATATTATAACATTAACAGAGATATACAGAGATACAGTGGAATGTAACTTCTATTCAATAAAGAAATATGTTGAAACTGTAAAATGCAGAATGAAAGCAATCTTGCTCGAATGGTGGTTGCTAATCTCTGAGAAGAGATGTGGTAGCTACAGGCATTCATCTGAGCCCATTACAATGAGGCCTGCAGGCCTTTTTATCATCAATAAGTAAACATCAAACCCTAGACATCCAAAAACCTAACCCTAGGAGATGAAGCACCAAAATTCATGTGGGCCATGATGGGGTAAGTTGGTACATCAACTTCTCGGGTCGTAACTTTTTCATATGATCTTCGTTTTAGTTGCATGATAGCCCGTTGGAAAGGTCTATCTGAGGAATACAAATTATTCTATCACACTATAAATCCATTTATAATGTGGTTGTGGTGGGCCGCAAAAATGTTGTTTAGGGCCTCAAAATGACCCTAGAAGTTAAAGACCCAAAAAGCTACAAAAAAAAATACCAAGATGAAAATTGTAACTACCAATATGAAAGTTGTATGTGAGCCATATGGAAGAGGTGGGTGGACACTGATATCCTCCTAGATCAATCCTCCCTCCTTAGAAATAAAGGGTCTCCATTACGTTGATTTCCCCCATCATATGAGGAAATTTATGTTGAATTTGCCATCATATGAGGAAATTTATGTTGAATTTGGCCCCGGGTGAGCCACTTGACTTGGTGCAAGAGCTACCCCGCTTTGACAACCCGATAAATTTGAAGCTTATATTGGTGCATGCCCTTGACCTGTGTATCCATGATATGATCAGTGGATACTTTTTCCATGCAATCGGAGTTGAGATTTTTCGGTGTCAATTGTTATTCTATCTCTGAGGTGTCCAATAAGGGTGGAAAGTATGTCCAAAGGAGGTCCACATTAAACACGAGGTGCAAGCCAAGGAAGGGGGGAATTTTGAGTTCAAAATTATTTTCACCCATATCCTTGGTGATGGTGTAAGGTACATATCGGAGTGGATGAAGCTTTCGATGGGGTCATGTAAGGCGTTCTTTCTGCAAGTGCATCCAAACTTTATCTCCCACCTAAAACTTATGTGGCACCCAATTCTCACCCACAACCTTGGTGATGGTGTAAGGTCCATAGCAGAGTGAACAAAGATTTCGATGGGGTCCGATAAGGTATTCTTTCTGCAAGTGAAACCAAACTTTATCTCCCACCTAAAACTTATGTGGCACCCGATGTTGATCATGGCGTTGCTTGTACTTGGCATTGGATTTCTACAAAATATCTTGAACATGTTGGTGGATGTGTTGGATTGTTCAATGAACCAGGTGGCTTTGTCAGCTTTGCTTTTCGCGTGGGACAATTTTTCCTGTGTGGAGGCAAGGGGTAGTGCAACATCCATGGGACCTAATGGTTGAAATCCCAACCTCACCTGAAAGCGAATGTGGTTGACTGAGCTATGTATGGCTCTATTGTAATTGTGTTGAACATAGGGAATAATCTCATCCCATGTGCATGTATGCTTGGAATTGTACATGTGAAATATATGCATGATCATCCTGTTGATTACCTTGGTTTGACCATCCGTTTAGGGCTGGAGGGTCATGGATTTGGTGAGATTGGTGTCCATCCATGACTAGAGGCTCGACCAGAATGTGTTGAGGAACCGGCTATCCCAATCTAATATGATGGTTTGTGGTTTCCCAAAATTTACACACACTCGTTCGAAGAAGAACTTGGCAGTGGACTTTGTTGTGATGATCTTCTTGCAGGCGACCATAATCATCATCTTGGAAAATCGATCAACAACCATGAAAACACAGTCATTTCTCTACTTTGTTTAAAGGAAGTATCGATATGTAGTCCATCAAGATGGATTCCTAGGGCATGTCGGGAGTATTCATAGGGGTGTACATTCCTTATTTATTAATCGTTGGTTTGTAAATGGTGCAGGCCATGAAGGACCTGATATACTTGTTGACATCATGTCGAAGTTACGGTCAACAGAAATGTTGTTGCAGCACTGCCATTATATTTTCTACGCCAAAGTGTCATGCCACCCGACTGTAGTGAGCTTCCCAAATTAGCTTCGCTCTCTCTCTTGATGGAACATAGAGATGACCTAGATGGCACAACAACCCGTCCTACAGATGAAAATCAATGATAGTTGTGTTTGTTCCCAGCATATGGTAGGTAGTTGTGAAGTCATGATCTCTTTCATAGAGTTGGGGACATCTGGAGGTCTCATGTCAGCAGGAGTGTAGCACCGTGGTTAGTGTGGCAACTAGAGGTTCGTTGAGGCAGTCATCGACGTAGTTGATGCTCCATGTCTTATAATTGATGTTGAGATGGAATTGTTGCAAGTATGTGGACCACTTTTGATGGTGGAAATTCTACAATTTTCCTTGTGTCTACATGAACCATATATGCTTATGATCAGTGTGGATGATTGTCTCCTTCACGAGAATGTAATGTCTCCATTGGTGGCAGGATTGTACAATAGAGTACATTTCTTTGTCATAAGTCGGGTACTTACAAAAATTATATGATAGTGTCTCACTATTATAGACCACAGGATGTCCATGTTGAGTGTGAATTTCACCCACAACATACTCTGAAGCATCTATCTCAATCTCAAATGGTTTCTCTAGGTTGGGTATTGAGAGCATCGGGGTTGAGAACAAGTGTTGCTTCAAATCATTGAACGCTTTATGTTGCGACTGGCCCAAGCGTTGCTTCAAATAATCGAACGCTTTATGTTGCAATTGGCCCCACACAATTTTTTTCTTTCCACCTTCCCTGGTCACTTGGCTAAGGGCCCAAGCAATGTGGGAGAATCCCAACACGAACCTGTGATAGAAATTGGCAAGGCCTAAGAAGCTTCGAATCTCAATGAGTGAGCTCAAGGCTGGTTAGTCAAGGATGAATTGGATCTCGGTTGGATCGAAATGCACCCCATGTTCATCAACAATGTATCCTAGGTATTGGACCATGTTCGTGCCAAAGGAGCATTTTTCCAAATTTTCATATAGCTTGTGTTATTGCAGAGTGTGCAGAACTTGTTGAATATGTTGCAAGTGTTCTGCCCAATTCTTGTTGAAGATGAGGATGTCATCCAAATACACCACCACAAAATAATTGGAGAAAGGCTGCAAGACATCGTTCATCATCCTCGTGAAATTTGTTGGGGCGTTTGTCAATCCAAAGGGCATGACCATCCATTCAAAAATACCTTTTTGGACTTGAAAGCAGTATTCCATACATCGTTCTTCTCTATTGGGACCTGGTGGTAGATGAAATTCATATCAATCTTACTGAAGTATTTCTCCCCCTTGAGTTGATCAAGGAGATCATCGATTTGTGGAATTGGGTACCCGTTCCTGACTTTGATTTTATTTAGATCCTGGTAATCAATGCAGAGTTATCAAGTCCCGTCTTTCTTTGGTACAAGCATGATTGGGCTTCCACAAGGTGATGAGATTGGGTGGATTTTCCCCTTTTCCAGCAGCTCTCGGATCTGGCACTTGATTTACTCATTCTCTGATAGAGAGAGGTAATAGACTAGCCCATTGGGTAGCAATGTGTTGGGGGTCAGATCGATTGAGTGATTGACCTAACAGTGCAGAAGTACCCCAGTGGGTTAGGAGAATATGTCTTTGTATTCTTCCATGATATTATCCACATGCTTCTACTGCATGGAGATACCTCACGCAGAGGCCATGGATGTGGTGGAAACCTTCCACTCACTTTGAGCATGAACCAAGAGGAATACAAGCTTCCCAGTCTTAGAGATAACCTTCCTGCGTTACTTGATAGATATCAAGGAAATGGCGGTAGATGGGACTACCTCAGGTATCTTGTATAATTTCCTATACAAAGTAATAATAACACTACGAGGCCTAGACTCATATATAACATGACATTTCCATAGATGAGGTTGGCCCAAAATAACATCACAAACTTCAAGGGGGGGAACATCACATAATACCTCATCTTTGAAGGGATTGATACCATAGGCCAGGCGACACTGTTAGCTGACGTGGATATCGCTCCCTTGGTGGAGCCATCTAATGGTGTACATTTGTGGGTGTGGTTTTGTCGACAGAGCCAACCACTTGAATACCTCTGCTAATATGAGGTTCTTCTGGATACCACTATCAATGATGAAGTGCAGCAGAGTACCCTTCACCCACATCTGTGAATGAAAGAGGCGATCACCTTCCTCTGGTTCATCAGGTTCATAGGGTTGGACCTTGGTGGTCATAGAAACGGTGGCATTAGGTTTTGCATCAATGATCTATCTCCCTTTTTGTGGTTTGGACTCAGATTCAGAGCCTACATCTTATTCATAGGCTTTCACCTCGGTCACCAATTATTTCTTTGAGTGGTTATGCCAAGGGCTATTATGGAACTTGCACCATTTCCTAGTATATTTCTTTGTCTTCCCATTTTCCTTATTTGTTTGCGGTTTTGAAGGGTTGTCCTAAGGTTTTCCATCCTTTCTTTTCCCTTTGTTCTGTGGGTGGGACATCCTTTTCCCTACTTCTATTGTGATGGGTTTGCAAACCCAAACTGTCATGTCTTCTATTTAAGCTTCTGCTCGATTTTGACAGCATATCGATAGGTCGCACCCAAGGACGTGATGTCCAAAAAATACATTTCCATCTAGATGTATCTATGCAGACCATAAAATTACTTGAGCACCAGATGTCACTTAGATTCTTTGATACCCAGCTTGGTTCCCAACGTACGGAAGACATTGGTGAACTCTGTCACTATTTGGTTCATTTCTTTCCGCACTGTGGTCCATCTTGTATATAAGTCGTCATAACTTCCAATAGGGTAGTATTGTTCCTTAATAGCATCCCTAAAGGAAACCCAAGTGGGTGCAACTACAAATAATGTAAATCCCTTTGTTTCCTTTTGCTCACGGAAAATCTCCCACTAATATTTGACATGGGGATGGCCTTAACGAGCGCAAATGTAATATTTTCTCTATAGAAAAAGTTGTGGACAGAAAAATACCCTTCTAGAAGGTTTAACCATTTGTCTACAACATCTGCATCTATTTGACCTTCAAATATAGAAATTTAAAAATTGATTTGTACCTTTAATGGGGCGACACCTCCGCTTGAGGAATATGTGTCACATGTTGGTAGTCATCGAAGGATTTGCGCAAAGTTATACATAATCTTGTTCCTTTGTCATGAGAGGGATTCCTCGAGCAACAGTTTAAAGGGATCTCCTGCCCCATCATCTCTCTTTTCTTCCCCCATGGGCGGCTATCAAGTTTAGTGAGGTCGATCTTGCAAAGGATCAACTAGTTTGAGTCCCAACTGCTTATACCATGATCTTGTTGGGGACATGCACAAAGAAACAAATGAAGAGAAGACCACTCTGATGCCACTAATCTAGATTTATAAGTGGAACGAAATGAAACATGGATTTATAACATTAACACATATATACAGATAACAATAACAGAGATATAGTGGAACTTAACTTCTATTCAATAAATAAATCTGTTGAAACTGTAAATTGCAGAATGAAAGCAATCTTGCTCGAATGGTGATAGCTAATCTCTAAGAAGAGATGTGGTAGCTAGCGCATTCATCTAATCCCATTGCAATGAGGCCTCCAGGCCTTTTTAGCATCAAGAAGTAAATAGAAAACCCTAGACATCCAAAAACC
>CBVK0103850697.1:0-13042 GCA_900067695.1 Picea abies
GCAGACACTTGGTGGCAGTGTCTAGGGGCCGAGGCGACAAATAGGGACTGTGTTTCAGTTTCACTCCCTCAACCTGGGACTTCTTGTTTTGGCGAGGATCTATTTTCTTACCGGTGTTGTTTTATCTCGTGTTTGAGGGCACGTTTTCGGGGGCGTGTTTGGTGATTAATGCCAGAGTTTTGCGGTGGAGGTGGCTTTGGGGTTTGGTTGCGGCTGGTTTTTTGTACTCTCTTCGATTTTCTGGCCCTCTTGTCCTCTTCCTCCTTGGCTTGAAGAGGCTTTGGACCAGAGCTTTGAGGTCCACTGGGGGCATGTAATGTTTTTGGTTAACACTTTGAGGTCCTTCGAGGGCGAGCGATGTTTGGGTAAACACTTCGAGGTCCTTTGGGGGTGTGCGGTTTCTGGTTTTAGCTTCTTTTCTGGTTCTTGTTGGGGTTTTTAGCCCTGCTTTGTTTCTTCAATACAATATGTGTACTGGTTTTGGTGTCTTTATGGGAATGTTTGTGATTTTGTTTATGAGCATGGTCTTTGAACTTGTACTGCTCTGAATTTCTATGGGATCATAAGATGTAAAAAAAAAATATTTTCATTAATATAACTGAGCTAATTTCTACTGAAAAAACTAAAAAGATAAACTAGAGAAACCTTTTTAAATAATAGGCAAAACACTTAATCATTCTTCCCATTTGTTTAAGTGAGATATTGAAATATTGTTTAAGGGACATAAATATACTTTAATTTTTAATTTCAAAGGTGATATGATTTAGTTTTAAAAAGGTGATATGATTTATATTTAAGTACATTTTATTTCTTTAAATGGTAAGTTACGTTTTGTTTTGTGGGGTATTTATTTTGCTAAATTATTTGAGAACTGCATTTCACTTACTTTTTTAATAATGTGATGTTTAAGTAGGGATTATTATAATAAGAATGGAATTTCATTTTTTTCACTTTGTATTTTTATCCGTGAATAAAAGTCTTGTGATAAGAGAAAGATATTTTAAAAAATAGTATAGTAAAATGAAGATGTGCACTGAATGTATATCTTTACTTTTAAAAGGATAATAATAAATTAAAATATATTTCTATATTATTATTTATAATATTATATATAATAAAATAATTTATATTAAATAAATAATAAAATAAAATTATAATTTGTTTTTAATGAAAAATGGATAATAAAATAAATATATATATTAAAATAGTATATACAATAAAATGATATCTACCTAATAAATAATATTGTATAAAATAAGACCAGATATATCTAATAAATAATATTATGTAAAATAAAATCATATATATCAAATAAATAATAAAATAATAATATTATTGTATAAAATAAGACCAGATATATCTAATAAATAATATTATGTAAAATAAAATCATATATATCAAATAAATAATAAAATAATGAGAATATTTTATTAGATTTATAAAAATTGTGAATTCTAACTTAACATTGTGATAAATATATTTTTAATATAAGAGTGTTAAACTTAGTAAATTCACATATATAATAAAAAATTATAATTGTTACACTTTAAATTAAAATTATTATCATAAAAATAGATTGTTTTAACTAAACAATTAAGAGCCATGAGGTGTTAAGTCCTTGTGTTTATCATGATTTGTTTGTGATAGGATTTAATTCCTTAATTGTTTTAATCTTGTATATATATCACTTTTCTTAGTTGTTCTCTTTGCAAACAACATTGCTCATAGTTATCACATTACTAACACAGATGGATGCCATGTAATGCATTGTGTGCAACTCGACATTTGTCTTGTGCTTACCTTGCATGCCCAGATGTCACAAACTTCCTTGAAGGTCATGTCGTTGGGTTTGAGCTGATATTTGTTTACTTTAGAAAACATCTGGCTATCACCATTTGCAACATCGATCTACATTTATATTTCATGTAACACACTGCCCAAAGATTGATGCAATGCAACTCCCTTTTTGAAGCCTGATATGTTTATTAGAGAGATAATTAACCAAAGTTTAATAAGCCATGTGTAGAATTTCCAATCAAACCTTTGCTTGGACTTCTTGTTTCTCTCATTCAGTTCGAGCTCCTTACCTTTCTTACTTTCCTCCATGATGAATAAATTTTGAGATGATTTCCTCCCCTACAACATACTATTTCACATAAATTCTATACTAGACCAACCTATTGAAATGCAAATAGGTGGCAAACAAATCACTTTATCCATTTAGTGCCAAAGGTAAACTACTTCTCTCTTTGGGATTGTCTTTTCTTTAAGGGGTTATGAATCATTGGTATCCAGTACTAGATTTGGATTTGTTTTTGGATCTAATTATGTAGGTTTTCACAATTAATCATAATGTAGATAAATTTTCTATAAGTTTTATTTAGAAAATTTATTTACATTTGTTTTTGGATTTGGAATTGGAGATGTTAGTTGGGATGCTTCAATTGGTCTATCTTGATTCAATTTCTTTCTTATAATGCTTTCCAAAATTAGGAACCATGATGAAACTAAATTCCATACATATAGGGTTGGTTCAACGATAGATTTGCAGTTACTATGTGCAGGTGGTAGCACTTAAATTGATAGAAATGAAGGTGGTATGCACAATTATATATTAGTAAGCCCACCCCTACTATTATGAATTTCAAGAGATGGTCAGAATTGGTTGAGCTTATTATCATTCTAATACTATCATTGGCATTAACATGAGAAGCATAGGTAGCTAGAGAAGTAAGACCCACAACATATATGGTTCTAGGGCCAAAGATAGCCTTAACCTGCCCTAAGTCATGAAAGCAAGTTGATAGTGCATGTCAATTCTCATGTATGTAGGACAACTACCATGAATCGGGTAGGGTAGATATAGGATCAATGTGCATATACAATAGAATCTAGGTAGGGTGGTTGCTTCTTAGAACCAACAACAACCTTTCAAGTCAATCACCATTAAGTAAAGGATAAATAAGGGCAAATTGAAAAGCATGACCTACATAAGTGAAACAAATGAACTGTCAATAGATAATTCTGTCAAATAACTCATCGACCTAGCAAAAAAACGAGTGAGAAACATATATAGAGGCGTATAAGGTGGCAAGGTAAATAAATACATAGGTAATAATGTCCTTGAAAGATCGAGATAAAAAACCCATAGCCAAGGCATCTAAGGATCAATATAAATGCCTTAAAGGACCTAAGTAAGTCTCATCTTGAACCCTTGAAGGACTCACAATTGAGCCGAATACAAGCACATAACTATTGGGGAAATCAAGGTTGTCTTCACAATTCACCCACAAAAATGGAACATCTCTATTGCCATGGAAAGAAAGAGCGGGATCAGGCTTGTTCAACTTGTAGCCTAAACTCCTACAATTTTGTAAAGGATGAGAAAATTTTCAAGTTATTTGTCGCCAAAAAGATGCACAACCTCTTCAATAGTAGGGTAGGGAAAGTAGCTCTGCTTATCTGCCCCCAAGAAGATCATCAACGACATAATCAATATGTGAGCTCTTCCGTACCTTCATAATTCTTTCAAGTTATGAAGACATGTGTGACGGCTTCCTCATATGTGTGGTGGCTTCTATTCAAGTTATTAAGACATGTGTGACAACTTCCAAATATGTGAGGCAACTTAAGAGAAACACAATTGTTATGAAAAGTAGTAACCACAACACATAACCTTCATCGCCCGAAAAGTAATACACCAAGTTCTTATATAAATTGAGCTAAATGATAAAATAGATCTAATACACCAAGTTCTTATATAAATTGAGCTAAATGATAAAATAGATCATAATAAAAAAATGTTATAAAAACGAAATTAAACCAATAAGTAAGTAACATTAGTTGATATCCCAAGTCTATAATAAATGATATTCACAATCTAATAATCTATATCTTCAGACCATAGATTTAATGAAAAATATGCACTTTACACATTAATTGACCTCGATATAAAACCATGGAAAAAATATTAATATATCGTATTGATGTAAATAAAGTATTAATGTAAATAAAACACTTTAAACATTTGAAACAAAAACTTAAAATAAATACACAATAAATGTTTTGCATTGCATTAAAAATTAATCAAAATTACAACAAGCTCATTATTGCACCTTAACTTACATAAAAAGATAAATAGACGTATAAAGTTGGCACCGTTTTTCACACATGTGAAAGTACAAGGAAGTACATATATTAATTCGCCCATCATTTGGATCAACATGAAAAAATGTAAATATGAGTAGTATGAACTTTATGGTAAATCAACATTTGAAAGGCTTAATAGATTGCTTCCTACATGAATTCAAGTATAAAGCAAGTCCTAGAATTCATACTTTACGAGCTTATTGATGCAATTGATACAATGGTGTGTTAGTATGTTTCATACTTTACGAGCTTATTGGTGCAATTGATACAATGGTGTGTATTATTCCTAAACATGATGATCACGTAGTTTAGATATATTTTTATGGTGGGATAAACTCAATGTAAATAATGAATAATACAATATATAATAATTATAAAATAAAATTTGTTTGTTTGTTTTTTTGTTGGGAAATTCTCTTATTTTATTTTGAGTATTTTATTTTATTTTGAGGATGGTATTGAGTATAAAGTAGACGACATAGATTTAGTGTGTCTAACTATGTAGAAATCAAATCAAAAACTTGCACAATACACTTAATTAATGACAATATCTTAATTATATACCATCTTTCCTAAATGTATAATTATAACTCATCTTAAGAATAATAAATGAAGTAGTAAATAAATTGGTTAATATAAAAGTATATCTAAATTGATTTAATAGATGAAGGTATACCTTCCCCATTATTTCATAACTAAGGGATAAGATTTTTTGAAAAACAACTAAAAGTTGAAGTAACAAAAACAACTTAACCTTAAAAGAAAGTGAATAAAAAACACATGCAATCCTTCTCGATATTACATGGGAAACAATGAAATCATTCCAATTCCATATCTATGAGGAAAGATAAGAAAAAATATAAATCACATGGAAAGTGGAATTTGAATAAACCAATTTTTATGTAAAATTACTTATTACAAGTTACAGTAATTGGTACAAGGGAAGCCTTGGATCAGCTTAAGAATGCTTTTACGATCAATTTCGTCAAGTTGTCCGAAGGTTTTAGGTACTTGGGATATTTCATAAAAGCGGAGAGATCAACATTTGAAGATTGGAGATGGCTTATTACAAAATTTGAAAACAGGATTAGTCACCGGTGCAACGGCTGGTTATCTCTTGGTGGCCATTGCACTCTAGTAAGGGCGGTTTTAGAATCTCAGTTTGTGTACTAGATGGCCTTAGCGGCGATTCCGGCTTTTGTGCTCTCTAAGATTCAGTTATTGGTCTTTGACTTCCTCTGGTCGGGTGGCGACTCTACACAACATTATCATCTCGTTGATTGGGAGTTGATTTCCAAACCAAAGTTTGTAGGAGGCTGGGGCCTTAGGAATATTTTCCATTTCAATCGAGCCTTGGCCGCAAATTCCTTGTGGTGGGTGTTAATGAAAGATGGTATATTGCACAAGGTGATTAAGGATAAGTATCTTCCCTATGTATCTGTTGCAACCTGGCTTAGATCGGCTACAATAATTCGACCACTGGCTTCACAGACTTGGAAAAATTTGTTGAAGTCGCTTCCACTCATCACCCACTGGCTAAGTTGGAACCCAAGTAATGGGCACTCGGTATTGATTGGATTAGAAAATATCCTAGGCATTGCTGAGTCCTCGTTACTATCCTAGGAACTTCTGTTGGCCTTAAAGTTAAAAGATATCCGTTACCTTTATCAAGCCAGAGCTCTGTCTTCATCAGGGTTAATAATAGATCAATGGATAAGCAGTTTAGACTTGGGATTATCAGGGAACTTGGATTTTGAGTGGTCCTCCTTTTGTAAGTCTCTTGTTATTTCTGGTATACATCTCCAGCCTAGAGACATCATTCTACTTTGGACTGGTGGAAACCAGTCGGGTATTCTCACTGTTAAAAATGTATATAACACTTTGACAAAGAAAATTTGGCCACACCAAATTGTTGGGTGGAGGAAACAATTGTGGTTGTGGGTTCTTCCATACAAAATCAAATTGTTCACTTGGTTGGTAGTGGATAGTAAAATTTTATCTTGGGAAAACCTTTAGAAAAGAGGCTGGAATGGCCCTAGTATTTGCCCATTATGTTTGATGGATTTTGAGTTGGGGTTACACTTGTTTGTTCACTGCACTTTTTCTCAAAAACTTTGGCAGTTTTTAACTACAACCTATAGTCTAAGTTCATCCTGGGGTGGCAACTCTATTTCTAATTGTTTTGACACTTGGTTGAAACTAGAGAAGGTTTATAATTTTCTTCCCTTGTTGGTCTGTTGGTTTATCTGGCTGGAACGAAATTTGTGCATATTTGATTCTCGTACTCCCTCCTTACAAGGGGTTGCTCTTAAACTTTCAGAGTTTTGGAAAACGCTTTTGGAAGGAAGCCTCAAAAAAGGAAGAGTCCCAGGTTTAAAAAGACACCTGTTATAACTTTGGTTTATGTAGCATGGTTTGATGGAGTGGCCCAAGAAAATGGGCTCTTGAGTGGGGCTGGGGGAATTATAAAGCAATATGGAAATATTTATTATAGGTGGACTCTAAACTGTGGACCGAGCACAGACACTCGGACCGAGCTTTTGGGAGTGTGGGCATCTTTAATCTTGGCTACCCGGTTGGACATTGATCAACTACAAGTCTTGGGAGACTCAAAAATCGTGATAGATTGGTTGAATAATAGGGAAACTCTTCAAGTCTCTTCACTGATGGGTTGGCTGGATCAGATTCGAGAATTAAAAATTTCTTTCAACAACATCAGTTTTGCTCACATCTATAGGGAGGAAAATGGGGAGGCGGACACCTTATAAAAAAAAAGCGCTGCAAATGCAAGAAGGAAAGATCTAATACAACAAATAGATTGATGGTCACGAGGGCCCCACTCACTTTATCCATCTCTTTTTGTGACCGGTTTTAAATCTAATTTTGGTAGTTTTTCTATTTAGCAGGTCTGGGGTGACTCCCCTGCTCCAATTTTATATGTATCTTTATGATTTTGATGAAGCTATGTGTGAAGTTTTGTATATTATTAAAGCACTTGAAGGTCTATTGTGAAATAATTTATTTGGTAGTGTCTTTTGGAGATGGATGCAAACTTACAGTTATATATATTGTTTTGAGAACAACATATATTTTAATATATTGAGAAATTTTTTGCTCGAAAAAAAAGTTACAGTAATTGGTTTATTATTATTAGGCTATTCAATTTACTAAGAGTGTGAATCATATAAACCATATTATCACATTAAAAAAATGCAATTTAAAAATAGTTAATTGAATTAATTATGTATTCAAAAAATGAAAGTTCATACAACATGTTTGAAATGTTTATAATGTTTTTTGATATAATTTGTATTTGAATTCAAAAATATCATAATATATGGGAGGATGAGGTAAGATATTTTTTGTGATATAAGTTATAAGGCAAGAATATCAATCTTGTGGAACTGGTACAACTTTACTTACTAGTACAACCTTTCAATCTAAGTAGTACAATCGCTGGTAAGAATTGATACAACTTTATTGGTACAATCTAATAGAAATTAGTACAATCACTGGTAAGAATTGATATAACCTAATAGGAACTAGTACAACTTGATAGGAATTGGTACAACCTTATCGCTTAAGGTTATCATCTATAAATGTAATTATAGTTAATAAAATTAATCATATATTTAAAAAATGATATTTATACAACATATTTAAATAGTCATAATGGTTATAGATATAAGTTGTGTTTGAATTCAAAAAAATATCATAATATATATTTGATATATGTTTTATAATTATAATTATGTGTATTATAGTTAATTATTTTTATTTATAATTTCTTGTTTATTTATTAATGATTATAAAGAAAAGTTGTTATATTTTCTTCTTAAATTCAAATCCCACTTTGTAACATGTTTATTTTTAATGAATTAATTCTTAATAAATTATATATAATCAATTCATAAATTACTAACCTAACAATTATGCCATAAAATTTTTAAATTTTATTTTAAATATTAAAAAAAATAATTTCTTAAAAAACAAATATTAAATATATATATAAATCAATGACACTACACTTCATTATCAACTTTTAAAAAGTTTAATAGAATGCTTCCTTCATGAAATCATTTATAAAACAACTCCTAAATGTGAATACTAATCACAATTGTTATGTTACAACATTCTTTATGAGTCTGCTTGATGCAATGGGGTATCCTAATCCCTAACCATGATTATCATATAGTTTAGGGTATATCTTTGTGGTGGGATTATATAATTATTTTATTTTTAAGAAGTGTGTGGGTGTGGACTGTACAAATGTGGATAATAATTATGATATAAAGATCATTTACAAGATAATGTTTGTATTAATTTTTTTTATTAATTTGGAAATTGGTTTTGAAATGCAATTTTGTTTTAACTTTTTTTAAGTAGTGGTATTGCTTTTTACTAGTTGTTAACAATATGAATATCATGTTTTAAATATTTTTTCACTTTTTATTATTATCTATGTGATGTATTACATCTTATTATTAAAATAATATTATATTCTTGAAATGATTTGCTATGAATAAGTAATGTTAATGGAAACAACTTATGTAATATGACGATTTTTTTTTTGATATGTGTAAATGCTTTTGATCAATGGGAAGCTACAAATCTCGACTTTGCATTAGCATAATACAAATACTCATTTCAATATGTGGGTAAGTACAATGTGCCCAATTGCATATGGGGGAGAGATTTGAACCATGCATCTCTCTTATGTAAGACTAAAAACTTTACCAATTGGACATGGGACATCCATTAAAGTTTATGCAGGTATTAAGGGGATCATGGGGGTGAGATTTGGTCCACATTTGTGTATTGACATGTAGCTATGTGTGCCTCACACATTTCACCACTTTCTCTTGGTGGTCCCATGACTACTTTAAGGTCCTAGATAAATATGTTATTTGGAAAGCCTTCATGAGGTGGGATTTGACCCACTTATGTATGTGTGCAAGTAGCATTGTGCATGCCTCACACATTTGAAAACTACCTCTAAGTTTTCCCATGAATATCTTAAAGTGCTAAATAAAACCCTCATGGAAAATGGAACCTTGATTAATGGTGAAAAATTCACCATTCTGCACCACTATTTCCAAGCCCTTTGGGCTATGTAAGATGACAAACTCATTATAGGTTCAGTAAGGGGAGGGAGAGGAAGGGGTTACGGGGAACAAAATCACTTGTTTTGTTTAGTTCATATCAAGGATTGGGGGAGGGGGGAGCACAATATAATCATTTTCTTTAACTAACTTAAATCAAGGGCTTAAGGGAGCAAATGGATTTTAAATATTAGAAGCCTAAGATAAGGGGAAACATAATCAATTGTGGAAATCATGAGTTGGTTGGGGTCAACAAATCACTTCTTCTATCCTAGATCAAAGATATTTCTCATAGGTCATGGTGTCCAAAATCTTACTAACTTGGAGTAACAACATACAATTAGTGGTCTCACATACTAGCACCAACTATCATGCATTAATCAAATATTCATTAAGACACAACGATGATAGAACCAACACATAGACATGAATCCATTGTTTACTCATGTATTAATTGTCTAAGTACATAATTTGCAAACATAATTGTATCTTATGGCCTATCCTATCTAATTGTTTAGATTTGGATATGCAAATTGATCAGTTAACCTCTAATATTTATTTGCTAGTTATTTATTTCTTGGAATAACTTTTAGTGTTCAATTTTGATCTTCATACTCTCATACATGACCTTTCATCTTCCTTCCACCTTTTCACTCATATACCTTTTGTAGTAAACCTTGATAAATAAAAGATAAAATATAAACCTTTAATTTGAGAATAAACCCTTAACTTCAAATATCAAAATGTGTCCAAACAGTTGAAAACACAAGAATATAGAGAGAATCTTGAATGTAGGGTAATGCCATCAAATACTCCTTATGAAAGGAATCACTCCACAAGCCATGTTTTCTACAATAAAATATTATACGTCCAACATATCTAATATAATGATACTCATTTGTATTTATACATTCCCATGAGCATTCATAGGGATCTACGCGAACTACACCTCATTATTATATTCATTTCATTTAACTACCTAGTGGCCCTATTTACTACCCACCAACTATCAAGTGAGCCCATTCCATGGTTATGACCACACTAGATTCATTATCGCCTTTTGGGTACCTCCCTAGGTAGCACATATTATCCTCCCTAGATACATTACGCCTTTCATCGTCTTTCCACCTTTTAAATCAAACCTCTATATCATGTTGTTTTCTATCCACTTCATTTTCCTCATTGACTTATATTTCAACATGCTCTCTCCAAAATTGCATATGATTATTATCTATTCACTACTTCTAATTATCTCTATATGTACATATTATCACTTATAAGATAAACCATCCATACTTGTTAACCTAATTTCATTTTCTTTATACATACATTATCTATTTTTTACAATTTTTTTAATCAATATCTTAATGAAAAATGAAATTACTTATTTGATTAAAAAAAACAAAAATATCAAAAATTTTGATTTTAAAAGATCAATCCTCCTAAAATAAGGTCTCAATGACTCTTTGATCTTGATAGCCTATATAAAAAATGCTTCAAATATCAAGTGGGAAATGTATGTAATTATTTGTTTGATTCAGAAAGAATCATTTTCAAAATTCCTCATATTAAGTGGGAAATGTATGTAATTATTTGTTTGATTTAGAAATGTTCATTTTCAAAATTCTTTTTATAACATGTTCTAGAATGACCTTGTTTGGTCTTTGATGTGGAAGTAAGGTCCCAAATAACCTTATTTGGTTTTTTATGGGGATTGAGGTCGCCTTGTTTGGTCATTCTTGAGGAAGGGAAAATGTAATTATTTGTTTGATTTAGAGAGATAAAGTTTAAAATGACCTTATTTAGTCTTATAAACCATACCAAGGTTTTAAAGAGAGCTTAGGGAATGAAAATGGAAAGTACCAAAGTATTTATTTTATTAAATTAAACTTTATTTTGTCAGCTCGAGAAAACATAACAAAGTGAGCACAAGGAGGGCCCTTTGTAACTTAGGGAAAAGGTCATTAGACTTTATATCTAAAATATAGGGGAGTTATTAATAATATGGTGGAGGGAGTTACAACGAGAATTCAATAAACTTTATGATCAAAATACAAGGTATTTTACCAATAATATGGTTGATGGAGTTAAACGGGAAGTCAGTAGAAAGGGGAGTTTATAATAATATAGTTAAGGTTACAATATTGAAAAAATATGGTACATAAATATGGATATGAAAATCAAATAAGGGAATTTCAAAATAATAATAAAAAATAAAAATTTTGGTAAAAATGAACTTATTTCATTTTCAATTTAGAGGTTGGCTAACCATTTTAACCATTTTAAGGAGGTATTTCTCATTGTATCATCTTTCAAAGATGTATATATGTAATAAATATTAAAGAAAATGAATAAAAGAATATGAAAATTAGCCAATATAAACACAAATATAAACTAAATCTAAGATATGAAATAAATGAAGAGAATTACCTACATCAATCCCAAATTCCTTAAATGTTGATATACACACCTTTTTTAAAAAAAAAACATGTGCTAATGTAGAAGATACAATTCAAATTAGAAGAAAGCAAGCAAGAAGCAGAAGATACAATTCAAATTAGAAGAAAGCAAGCAAGAAGCACAAGTGATCATTTTCAATCTACATCAATTTATTAAATATGCTACTCTTATAATATTGGATAAATAATTATATATTAATTAAATATATAAAATCACTCCAATTGTTGTCTATAGAGAATAATAAGTTGAAATGTGAATCACATAAAAAGAGGAGTCCCAACATGTTAAAATTTTGTATAAAATTGTTTGCTACTCGTTATGATCAATCAATGCTAATTATTAGACTACTCAATTTATTAAATATGATACTCTTATAATATTGGATAAATAATTATATATTAATTAAATATATAGTCATTATCTTATTTAAAGTCATAATTTTATACATCCAAAATCTTAAAATAAAATTAAAAATTTAACAACAATGGCATATATCCACCCTTCACCTTATCCTCACCCTCATCTTTATAAAATAGAAGGGAGATAAAAAATATAAATATACATTTATTAATATGACTAACATTAAAATGTAAATTAAAATAAAATGAAGATGAAAAATAAATATACCTTATAAATAAAATATGAAAATATACATAAAAATAAGATAAAGATGAAAATGTACATAAAAATAAATGTGATATTGATATATATTAAATAATAATAATAATAATAATAATAATCTATTTTTAAGGTCACGACCAAGCCAGCACATCAAATTGGTGTATGAGACCCCCTTGTAAAGTCTACGAAGGTATACATACCCTAACCCCTCTGGATTTGAACATGTGACCTCTTAAGAGGAAACACATGTTCTTAACCATTAGACCCACTCAGGCTATATGTTATTAAAATTACATACTTCATTTTATCATAATTTTTTCTTAACAATAATATATAATTAATGGTATCATAAATTTTGCTGAACAATTAATAGTATATGGTATCATAATTTTTGCTTAACAGTTAATACAATTAATGGTATAGAAAATAAGATAGAAAGCATTTCAAACTAATAATAATAATAATAATCTATTTTTAAGGTCACGGTCAAGCCAACACATCAAATTGGTGTATGAAATCCCCTTGTTTGTGGGACAAGGAACCCCCCTCCGCCCAATGATTTGACTAGAAGGTTACATACCCTACCTCCCTCTGAATTTGAACCTATAAAAAGAATTACATGTGGAGAAAAAATTAGAAGAAAGAATCTCTTATAAAAGTATAGAAGGTATTCGCCCCGGGGGGGTGTAGCTCAATTGGCAAGTGCCGTG
>CBVK0103850711.1:0-11050 GCA_900067695.1 Picea abies
AATACTATTTGATGATATTTCAAAAATGAATGATCTCATTTGAGCATGAGATAGAGAACTAGATTTCGATCAATAATCAAGACATGACTTGCTTTGGTCTTATTCCTAATGGTCATAATCCTTATCATGACTTAAAACTATGAACAATGGTTAAATTTTCTTTATGTATTTGAAACTTTCATTTGAATTACATGACATTACAAAGGTAATTACTATAAAAGTTCCTGTTACTATCATGTCATGGTTTTCAAGTCATTATTGGTATTACTTGGTCATTATGCAAATTTCTTTGCAATTAATTGTTTTAGTGATCATTCTTAATAACCATGTAATTCGAAAAACTGAAATGATTACATGTTACATTATGTTTAAGACATGTGGCTAATAAAACAATTGAGAATTGAATTGTTTACCATCAATTAAATGTAAAAGTGGCCAAAGTGAGTGACATAGAAATTTTAATGGACAAGACAGTAATAACATGAGTTACCCATTTGTCGGTGGAAAGAGAAAAGTGGCCCAAGAGTTGTCTAGTGATTTAACAATTCATTTTTGTGCATATGTTTATGGTTTGTTTGCAAAAGAAGAATAGATATGAGTTTATTTTTATTTTTTGTATTGTTTTATTATATTAATAAGTAAATGTTTGTATTAAAACAATACATAATGGAACATTCCATAGTTATTCTCAAATATTTTTGTTATTATTAGGGTTTTATTTTTTTTAACATGAACAGATATTTGATTTCGTTTGCTATTATTAATAATTGTTTTGAGTTTTTTGTTTATAGGATCTCATATTCTAGATCATGGAAGAGAGTTGGAATTACTCGTTTTGGGAGAATAGTTGCTAAAGGATTGAAATGAGAAAACTAAAAAATTGCTTCACTTCTCAGGAGGCGAAATCAAATCTTCATTTCTGGGAAAATGGTAACGAATTTACGAAAACGCTCGAAAACCCATTTGTAGAACGAAGTGATTTACCTTAGACGCTAGAGGTTTCTCTAGAAACACCAAGGTTTGGGAGATATGGACATATCTTAGACATCAAATCTTCCAGATTTTGTGTTGCAGTCAGCCTCCAATTTGGCTTTTGTTTGAACGACCCAGGGATATCAGAGATTGATGTTTAGCATGAAATTAATTAAATTAAATCAGTTTATGTAGTATGGGATTATAAAAACAAGATTACAGCTCTAGAAAAAAAGGAGGAGCATGGAATAGTGAATGGACTTGGGATTGTAACGAGAAGATAGTGAACCTCATTTTGCTTCAAACTTTTGTTCTATGAGTAATTTTGGAGTTTTTTTTAGTATAATATCATTTGTTTTCAGTTATGTGTTCATTTTCTTCTTGTCATAGATTTGTAGAATGAAACCTTATCTTTTGTCCATGTTTTACTAATTCATTGTTATGATATTAATTTGTGTATCTTTTGTTCCAAAGATTAATATTTACAAAATATCATTTGTTATCTAATCTTTATCAATTTTGTGTGTGATTGATAGATAAATGCATGTGTAAAATGTATTAGATTTTTCTTATGCAAATTACATGTGTTAATTAATTCTTTTTAATGAAATGTGTTTCGTTAATTGAAATAATACATTATTATTTCTCCATAAAGGATTGATCTCAAAGTTGCTTCCTTTCCATATCTATATTAAATCTACTCTATTTTGTTGAAATTTCTTTCACCGGAATTTTGTTGGACTTGAAGTGCAACATTGTCTCTCTGAGAATTTCTTTTACAGGTGGACAATCTAACAGAGTTTTGAAGGATATGATTCAGCCATTAGATATCAACTTTGCTCCTGATCAAGATAGTTTAGTCATTTTATTTTGTCATATTTTTTTTGTATGGTTTGTTTGAATGTAAATTTTTAATTGTAATGGTTTAGTTTAACTGATTTGATCATTTGAATAACTCCTGTCATAAATTACATTCAAAATCATTTAGTTTAGTTCGATTGTTATCTTAGCTTGAATATTATTGTTCAGTATGATTGAAATTTGAATTATTTGTTTTCTTTATTATTTATAGATATTGTTTAGATTGGATTTGTCAGGATTAAGTTCCATTACATACTTTGAAATTCTTGTTTTGAATTATTGCCCATGTACAACTTGTAAATTTTGTGAATTTATGTAATTAAGTGTAAGGTCTTCCGATCTCACATATTGTTTAGATTGGATTTGTCAGGATTAAGTTCCATTACATACTTTGAAATTCTTGTTTTGAATTATTGCCCATGTACAACTTGTAAATTTTGTGAATTTATGTAATTAAGTGTAAGGTTATCTAATCTAATAGATCATTGTAAATACTCAAAATCTGACAATTAGTAGTTAGGATATTAAACAACTTTTCATGTATTTATTAGATATATCCTTTCACCGGCCAACGGAGTCATTAAACCTGTTAGGGATAGTTACCTTAAATGGCTTAGGTTACACTTAAACAACCTCAGACCTAACTATTCCATTTCATTTTATGAGTGGTCAATATCCCTCATCAACACTATGATAAAACTCCTCCAATGGTAAAATCTAAATCATCTATCTACACTTCAAATGACTACTCAAATTTTGGTAGCTTTAGCATAGGTTTCGACACAAGTTTGTTCTCTAGTTCACAAAATGTTCCCTAGCATGTCTCCATCCAATTCCAAGGTTTTTTCTTCTTCAACAAAGTCACTAGGTGGTGTCAAAATATTAGAGTAACCTTCAACAAATCTACAGTAGTAGTTAGTCAAACCAAGGAAACTCCTTACCTCATGAATTATTCTCGGTTCCTCCCAATCCTCAATCACCCTTATCTTTGCAGGATCCATGTAGATGCGTCCTTTTCCAATCCAATGGCCCAAGAATGAAATTTCATTATTCCCAAAGACATACTTGGAATTCTTCAAGTATAATTGAGTATTCCTTAGTGCCTCAAAGACATCTACCAAATGCCTCTTATGGTCTTCCATGTTCTCACTGAACACCACAATGTCATCTAGGTAGACAAACAATTACTACTTTGAGAATGGTATGAAGGCATCACTCGTCAAGATGTAAAAGGTAGATGGAGCATTGCACATTACATACCTTGTCATAGAGGTTTTCTTCTACTCATCTCCTCTTGTAATCCTTGGTAGTATCCCTACCTCAAGTTAGACTTTGAGAAAACCTTGGTCGTAGTCAACTTGTCAAAATAATATTTGACCAAAGGTAAGCCATAGTGGTTTTATATGGTATGTTTTTTCAATGCATGATAGTTCAAGAACATCCTCAATTATTTTCAAAGGATATTGGTGTTCCATGTGGGGACCTAGAAGGCCTAATGAAGCCAATGTCAATGAGCTTAGTCAAATGCTACCTAAACTCTTCTAACTTAGGTCTAGAAATTTGATAGGGAGATCTAGCCAGATATTGCGACCTCGATTCAAGCTGAATATCATGGTCAATGGTGTGACTATGTGGGAGGAATTTAGGAAAATAATTGGGAATCTAATTTGCAAACTTGTCCAACACATTGGAAGATTCTGGTGGAATAGGTATCCCCACTCTACCCTCATCCACATCTCCAATAACTAATAAAAAAATTGGATACTTTGGGCACCTAGTTGTTCAGTTCAATCTCAACACATATGTAATCTACACCTTTATGTTTTTCTTTCGTGTTTTTGTGCACACATCACAAGTCTTCTATCCACCAAGTATCACGAACTTGTCCACAAATGGAATGAGAAATAATTGTGTTCTCCTTATGAGTTCCTACCCAAGAATGTCTTCAAAGTCATCCATATACAATATTGTAAATTCAACAAATCCCTTCCATTTGTCCAATTAAATGTGAATTGTGGATACAACCCCGATTGTTTCCTTAGCCTTAAAGTTAACCACCTTGAATTAAGTACTACACGATCCAACTTTAAGTTCGGGTTCACTTACCAACTCCTTCAAGAAGTTATGTGAGGCACCAAAATCCACCAATACATGTAATGTCATGTTAGGATATTTAGACACTTATGAATTAGTTAACATCAACTTGGTCTAATGTGTCTTTAGGTAAAGTTTGTTTCCTTTGTATGCATTTGTAGTTATGTAATCTGACAGTCACGATATTTTCTAGGAATAATGCGATCGAACAATTCGTATTCTCCTTGATACTAATGTCTATATTGATTTGTAGATTAGCACTTGATTAGTCCATGATCTCTATTTAAAGAGAATGGAGGTACATTTACTGATAATCGATTATGAGAAACTCATATGTGAAAAAAAGTCTTTTTCATCAATATATT
This sequence comes from Picea abies, assembly GCA_900067695.1. Classification (NCBI taxonomy): domain Eukaryota; kingdom Viridiplantae; phylum Streptophyta; class Pinopsida; order Pinales; family Pinaceae; genus Picea; species Picea abies. Next base: position 4,293 of record CBVK0103850711.1, read on the forward strand.
ACATCAAGTGGTCACATTGGTTGGGGCCATAAATTGTTTCCCTCTTTAAGAGTTTTAACCATGTAATACATCAGTGTACTAATCCTTGACAGTAATTTGTTGAGCGCTCAACACACCCTAAAATATTTTATGAAAACAAAATTATTTTGGGTACCACTTGTTTTATTTTTTTCTGCTTTCTGAATTGAGTTTGTTGTGTAGGGATCGCTAAGTTCTTTTCCATGTCTCATAATTGATCAAGTTGGATTTATTTGGACCTGTCAAAGTGAAACCTTTGTATCAAAAAAAGAACTTGGCATTTTAACTAAGAATCTGCAGCTAAAATTGTGACCCACGCACTTATGTTCGGCATCGGAAAAATACGATCAGTAAAATGACCACATAGTAACAATAATTGTCAATCATTCAAGTATCATCAACATCCATAAAAAATGAAATAGATTTGCATTGGTTGTTCACAAATAAGATTCAGGAAATGGTCGATATCCCATCGGCGTCGGCGAAATATGAGAGGGTTAAACATTGACATGGACCATGATGAAACTTTGATAACTGATCACTTACGCGTTTGTTCAGGGTTGGTGAAATATCAAAGATTTAAATCATGGAAAATTTTAACATTGACACATCGTCGATCACCGATCCCCGATGCATTTTCGGCATTGGAAAGTTTCGAGGGGGGTCATTTAGGAACAATTGTTTAAAATTGTCATCGATCACTAGTCCTTGATACTTTTTCGGCATCATCAGGGTAGGACCTATTTGTTAAAACACTTATCTAACAAAAATCCTCAATTATGAATAACACTCTTAAACAAATAAGCCAATCTCAAATGTCATGTGTCTTTGTCGCGTAGGCATTTCGTATGGCCTGGCTTCATCCCAAGTGACCTTAAGTTTCCTCGTGTCCTAGTCACACTTCCAGGTCAACATTTCCACATCATCATTGAATGAAAAATTGGATCGGCATCAGAGTTTTTACTGAGAGATATCAATGAACATTGTCTAAAGAAAATCATCGACTCTGGATCCACACGTTTAAATTAGCAGAATGATGGGACATTTTCAACACAAAATAAGATTGGATTCTACCATTTAATAGGCCAATTAATGTTTTTCTCCACATACATTGCTACCCCATGCACCGATTGAATAACGGGAATTTGAAATCATTGATGAACCACATTATAATTCGCGCCTACGCCGCCAACCTATGACTACATTTAATCTTGAGCATAATGCAGATCTAGAAACAGATTTTGTAGAACCGCACTTACACCCTGAATTGAAGAACTGATGCAACAAGGTGTTGGAACAGGAGCAGACCTAGGGTTCAATTCTAACAGTGCACCAAAAAACCCTAAATACTAGCCCATATGGAAACACCTACGAAGTAGATGAAGTCTCACCCGAAGTAACAGCAGGGAGATTGCAGGATACATGTGTCTACAACCAGAGAAAATGAAAGATGGTTCCTTGACAACAATGCAAAATAACATAGATATTCTTAACAGTATTATGCTTAAATTCGTGAAGTAGGTTATATACTCTTATCTTCAATAGGGAAAATAACAGTGCAATAACGGTATAAAAGGAAGTAGATAAAAAAGCATCAACCACATAGAACAACAAGATTTTAGGTTGTTCACCCTCTCCCTAGGGATACGTCCACAGAATTGTGTTTATTGATAGAATATATGAAAATATACAATTCTATCTACACACTTAACTACATATCCCTCTCTCTCATCCTCTTTATTCCCTCTCCCTGTGCACCCAGCTGCAAGGTCGATCTTCGCACCCAGCTAAAGATCCAAAATACAAGAATACACTAAAACATAACACTTTTACATATCGAAATCACTATCTCCCTCTCTCTCAACTCTTTTAGACCTCTCTTTATACATTCCATGACTCTTAGAAAACCCTAGACTAAAACCCAGGTGCCAAAATGCTAGGTCCACATAACCCGCATTTTAAGGACTTTATTGACCCGTTCTTCCTTCTTCTTCGCGAGGTGCTCCAAAGAATCCATTAGTATCTTCTTTCGCTTGCTAACTTGTCCCTGATCTATCTTCTTTTCTTCTTTGTATTCCTTGATCTTCTCTTTCAACAGCTTGCTTTCCTTTACTTTGTTCTGTCTCTTATGATTCTTTAACTACTTCGACCCTTCCTCAGTTTGTGTGCCTTCCATGCACTTCATACTTTGTATTTATTCTTCCTTAATATTCGCTTTCTTCCTTAATACATGACCAAGGGCCAACACAATGTAAGTATTCTCTTCATTTAAATCACTAAGACAATTTTGAACCCCAACATTATGCACATAAGTTTCTCATTTCTAGAGCAGTCGAAGAAGTGAAGATGTTAGGATCTTTAGAAACTTAGGAGTTAGTTAAGATCTACTTGGTCTATTGTGTAATTAGGTAAAAGTGTGTTTTCTAGTGTGTTTCTTTAGTATACATTAGTATGCATTTGTAGTTAGGAAATCCGATGCTCACGATATGTTCCCGACATAGAGTGATCTGACGGTTCATAATCTCCTCGACCTTAACAGCCATTGATCCATGGCTTTACACCCGATTGGTCCATGATATCTATTTAAAGAGCATGGAGGGTCATTTTTCGATGATCGATTGTGAGAAACTCTCTTGTAAAATCTCTTTGTAATCTTTTTCTTTGCATTAATAAACTGCTCCAAGTGGTCGCGTTGGTTGGGGCCATGGATGTTTCCTCGTAGGGGTTTTACCATGTGAAAACATCGGTGTGTTGACCTTTGATCTAGTTATGTAAGTGTTTATTGAAGGTGTTCTTCCTCTATTGGAATCCATGTGTTGTTGAACATGGTATCAGAGCCTATTTGAAGACCCGATCCTATTGTAGATCGAGGTCGTGAAGTTGAGTTGCTTAATCTCAATTTTTTGTCATTTTCATACATTTCTGGGCTGAGAGGATTGTTCCATTGCATCTGGATCACTTGTTTCATTCAATAACACTTTTCTTTTCACTCGAAAAGGTTTCCATTTTCCCAAGATATGGCCATTACAGTCAGATCTAGAGGTATAAAATTTGAATACACATTTTTAAAATTGTTTGCAAAGAAGCATTTTGGTTGTATTTCGGTTTTGTATTTTTTTATTTCTAGGTTGTTACTCTTTTAGATATGTGTATGCTCTTTTCCCCGCACCCTGTGCGATCTCGAAAAATCAGAACCAAATAGGAAAAGGTGCATCTTCCAGGTAAGCTAACCGAGATCTAACCCTTTTTGTCATCGAGAAGCGAAATGTTTTTCTTGTGTGAAAAGAGTTTTTTTTAGCATGCTCTCCAAGGTTGTCTTCAACAACAACAACCTCAATCCTCCTTCTTAACATTACAATATTTTTTGCTAGACCATTTGGTTAAAATTTACCTTATTAAGTAAGAGGTCTTAAGTTCAAGTCTCTCTTTTGTTACTTTTTTTGAAAAAGTTCATGCTAAAATTGTAAAGAGTATTTCACTTCAATTATAAAAGTGAATCACTATAAGTAGCTTTAATATTTTATTTCAGAGTTATTTATTTTGCATGCAGTTTTTCTTTGTAAAAGTGAGCCCCACTTCTCTTTATAAAAGTGGGTCACTTCATAAAGCAACCTACACTACCACGTGGTCCTTTGGTTACCATTTATGCCTTTTTTTTAAAAGGGCATAACTCTCACATCCGAAGTCCATTTTCTTTGCCGTTTTTTTTAAAACCGCCTAATTTTTCGAGCTCTTTCCATTCAGATCGTCAATTACAGTTTTTAAATATGTATTATATACATATATATTATGGATTCTACAAGTAATCTCTTACTTACCAGCACCAACTACTTCCAATGGAAATCCCATATTGAGGATTTATTAAGAAGTAGAGTCTTGTACCGAGTTACCTTGGGAAAGGAAATAGAACCCAGTGATGCTGATAAGAAATCCAAGTGGGATAATAGGAATGACGAAGCATGTGGATTAATCAGAATGTCCATCTCTCCTAATTTAAGGTTCCACTTTCAATCAATTGATAAACCCAAAGAAGCTTGGGAAAATATTGAATCTGTGTTTGGTAAACACAATATTATTCGAGCACAATAGTTAGAAAATCAAGTACTAACTTTAAGTCCAAGTGATTTTTATTGCATTGAAGACTATCTATCTAAGTTTAAAACACTCAGAACTTTATGTGAAGAATGTAAGATAAATATAGACGAAGATCGTTGCATCTATATTATTCTTTCTAAGCTAGGTAGTGCATATTATTTGTTTGTATCTACCTTTTATGCCATGCAAGAGGCTCTAGGGGAAGCTTAGAAAAAACCCGGTCTTGAGAACTTATGTGATGCTTTGATCAGAGAGAAAGATAAACTAGTACAACTTCTAATACAAATTCTACTTCTACTTCTACTTATGATGAGTGGCTTATTGATTCTGGAGCATCCTATCATATGGCTAACGATAAAGCCATATTTTCTACTCTAAATGAATGTAACACCAAGAAAATATTTGTTGGTGATGATAGATCTCTTAGTGTTGAAGGATATGGAACGGTTCAAGTAGAAAATGGTCATTTCAATGATGTATTATTTGTTCCAAGTCTTTCTTGTAACCTTATATCAGTATATTAAATCATTCATTCAGGTGAAGGTAAAACCGTAGAGTTTTCACCTCACCAAGTTGTAATCAGGGATCTAAAAGATCCTAAGCATGTTCTTGCAACTGGAATTGTTGATGATATTACTAGGTTGTACAAATTTGACAACTTTGGGTCATCATCTTTTTCATCAATTTTTGTTTCTCATAGCGATGACTTGAGCAAACTTTGGCATGAGCGGTTTGGTCATATAACCTATCGCTCATTGCAGCAACTATGTAATCAAGAGATGGTGACTAGTATTCCTCTTGTTTCATGCAGAGATGGTGTTTGTGTCAATTATGTTCTCGGCAAACATCATCGGGACATTTTTGTCAAACGTGCCTCTTGGCATGCCTCGGGTCCTTTGCAACGTGTTCACAATGATTTGTGTGGTCCACTTTCTTCTCCTTCTTTTTCTGGGTGCAAGTATTTCTTAACTTTCATTGATGACTTTTCTAGATGATTGATGACTTTTCTAGATGTACTTGGGTTTACTTCTTAAAACTTAAGAGAGAATATTTTGACAAGTTTTTGGCCTATAAGTCCCTCGTAGAAAAGCAATCTGGACATCAAATTCAAAGGTTAAGAACAGGTAATGGAGGTGAATATGTGAACAATAATTTTACAAGTTACTGCACTACACAGGGAATCCAAATGCAACACATTGTTCCATATACACCACAACAAAATGGTGTTGCTCAGAGAAAGAACCACGCATTAAAAGAAATGGCTAATTATATGATCCAATATAAGGGATTAAGTCTAAAGTATTGGGCAGAAGCCATCAACTGTGAAAATTGCATAGTAAATCGCACTCCCACAAAGGCATATAACACTAGAAGAAGCTTGGACTAAAATTAAACTAGATGTAAGTCACTTCCATGTATTTGGAAATATAGCATGAGCTCACATTCGTGATGAGAAAAGGAAATCATTGCAGCCTAAAAGTGAGAAGTGTATATTTGGTTATTTTGAAGATGTCAAACGTTACAAACTTCTTCAATCACATTGTAATGAAATTATTATTAGAAGAGATGTTAAATTTGATGAAAATCTCTTGGCCTGCTAGCCTAATTCAGCGTGTGTGCCTTCTTTGGCCTACGAGCCTAATTCAATGATTGTGCCTTCTTTGGCCTCTAATCCATATTCGAAGCTTGTGCATTCTTTTGATCTGGTTTCTTCTTCAGATTATGACAGTGAGGATGAAAATCCACCTCCGCCTGCTCACCCTCCTCCAGATGAGTCCTTTGAACCTGAACAAACACCAGCTCCACATCTTCCTAGATGGGTCCGTTCAACATGAGAAGCAGCTAGTGATCTTGTTGGTGATCCTTCATATCAGTGTCGGACATGTTCACAGTTCCAGCGATCCTCTTCTCTTTTGGCTCAAGTTTCAAAAACTCATGATCCAGAGACATTTGCAAAGGCTTCAGGTCATCTACATTGGGATACAGCAATGAATGAAGAGTATCGTTATTTAATGGAAAATGATACTTGGGATCTTGTACCTCTTCCAAAAGGAAGAAAACTTGTTAGATGCAAATGGGTCTATAGAGATAAGTATGCATCAGATGGAAGTGTTGAAAGACAAAAGGATCGTTTACTTGCCAAAGCATTTTCCCAAGTTGAAGGAATTGACTATAATGAAACATTTTCCCCTATAGCAAAAATGAATTCCAACCGCCTTGTTCTTGCCCTTGCTACCTCACATAAATTGGAGGTCCATCATATGGATGTTAAATCCACCTTCTTGCACGGATATTTGTAAGAAGAAATCTACATGGAACAACCTCTTGGCTATGTCCAGAATGAATCTAGCCTTGTTTGTCACCTCAAGAAATCTCTTTATGGTCTCAAGCAAGCTCCCTGCGCTTGGAATGCCAAAATGGAAAACTTTCTTATTGCCATTGGATTCTCTAGATGTCATTCTGATTCTAATGTCTATACCAAGAAAGTAGGAAGCCATCTCATAATTGTTGTCCTTTATGTTGATGATCCGGATTATTTTCGACACGAAATGAGAGCGGAGATATAATAAAGAAATGCACAGAGATATTGCAGATATTCAATAATATAATAGAAATGTATCAGAGATGCAACCATAAACATAGAT